>JAWWEM010000027.1:4560402-4579755 GCA_035582935.1 Ormyrus thymus
AGATTCTCCTGGACGGAAACCAGAGCTTCGGCGCGGGGAATTGGGGTGCTCGAAGGAGATATTTTTCTGAGTTGGTTGATAATGGGGAGGGAATTTTAGGAATCTGATTGGAAACTTGTGTAAGAATCTATATATAGGAACCTGTATGATTTCTTTTTAATGGGAACAAATCTGACTCTGGCAGAAACGTTGTAAATCTTGAGCTACAAACGAAACTGAGCTTTAAAAGAGAAAATAGGGAGTATCATCAAAACATCTTTATGAAACGTAACAAAATACAACGTTTCCGTTTCAGTTCATGAAGTTAAAATAAGTAAGATTGTCAATTGTTCCAAGGGGTTGATAGCAGACTCTTGGCAGTTGCTAGTTGAGATTATTAAAAATTGAACATCTAGAGGTTGGAAATTGGTAAGACACCTTTCAGTTGGCTGTAATTTTATTTTTTATATTATATTTTTATAATCACTGTAAAAAGTTTAAAAGCTCTTAAAAATTGATTACAGAACAATCTCTTTGATCAAATAAAGTTAGATGTCGAAAAATTCTTCGTTATTTCGGCTAACATTTCTGCACGTATAGATTAAAACGGTAGTTAATGTTTGTAAAAATATAAAATAAGAAATAAGGAGAAAAAAATAGATGGAATAATTTTTGAAATAATTAGCGCTGAATAAAATAATTATATTTGTCCTAAAGAGATTTCGGAAAAGACTTGAAGGAGCGTAAAGTGTGAGATTAGGCAATACGGTGTCCTGTGGGTGGAATATTTTAAGTCCATTTGTACGTAAGTTATTTTATAAATTGAGTCCACATATCAAAGATCATATTTTATAGAAGATAAGCAATAAAGGATTAGAGCATTTCTAGGGCCTGTTATGTGTATTTCCGCCATATATATTCCACCTCTGCCACAATTCCTGCAGTTTAATCCAGAAATAAAATATCTTCTTTCTTTTTACTATCGTTCGCTGCCATTTATCGATTTAGAAACCTTAATGCTTTATGAATACTCCTATAATTTAATTATTGAATAAAAAGTACGCTTTTATTTGAAGTCTTCTTTTTATTTACTTCTTAATTCTGACTATAAAAGAATTTCAATATTCCTCTTTAATTGTTAAGTTAAAAAGGTAAGTAAGAAATCAATAGAAATTTTTGCAATTAAAGATTTGTTGAATATTTACAGAAATACATAATAAGTTTTAATTTTCTAATAAATGAACGTTTTGAACCGTTTAAAAGAATCTTCCATATGTTGTGTTTGGTTCTAAGATGTATGCTGAAATAATCGGTGGAAAATGGCCCTGCTTGATACACAAGTAAAACGATATTTTTTATATAACAAAGCATCGCGTTAGCACAGCGAGACAAGAGAACTTAAAACTAAACAAGGCACAGAAGGCTCCTGGACGACACACTAGAAAACATCCTTCGATAAGAAATTCTTTTTTCCTGCTTGAAAAGATCTCGTAAAAGTAATTTAAAACTTATTTAGCGTCTTATATTCGATTCTAGCTTTAAAAATGAAATAATGCATAGTAAAGTTATGCAATTCGTTTAACGACAATTTTCTTTACGAAGAGTATTTTCATTTAAAAAAAGACAATAAAATTTTTATTGAGGGTTTATGCGCCACAACGTTCCACCCTATACATAAACAAGACACAGAATTAATCCGCAAAAGTGCAATAAACTAAAAAACCAAAACCCATAAACAACAAGCCGACAACCACGAGCAGTATCGACTTATTATACGGGTAAGTAGCACTAAGAGTAAGTATCAAACCCTCGGGCAACCTCTCAGCACGGCTTGGAAACAATCATAGGGAATACATTATCAGGCCGTGTGTTTCCGCAAACGTACCCACCTCGGCGCGCAAATAAATCCCGAGCCCGCTTTTCGCAGACGCAGCTGTAACAATCGCCCGGGGCGGCCCATTTAACGAAACGAGCCGCGTCTTATTTCGATGCCGAGGTAAGCGCTGGCGCTGCTACTTTGTTATCGCCGGGCGAAATGATTCATGGCTGCCGCCGCCGCCGCTGCTGCCCCTTTTTTTTCTTACCTCGTATCGCGGAACGAACGGCTCGAATCGATTCACTCGCCGTAGAACACCGCGGCGCGGAAAGCGTAGGGCGCAGGTGAATAAATAAGCAGCGGAGGCACGGAACGTCTGTGGGTTCTTTCTTGGCTCGATTATTCGATTGCGAGGATTGTACGGGCTGTAATGCTGCTTTTGTCACAGATTATAGTAATTTGTAAAAGCTCCTGCCGTGGAAGTCATTGATTTAATGTATTATTATCTTAAAATTCGCCTCTTTAACGGTGATTTTGAACATTTCAATTATCCTTATCAGAAAGCTTTTCTAAACTTTAAATTTTCAAAATAACACTTACAGAACTACGATTCAACCCGTGAAAGGCCCGTGAAAGATCATAAGATCCCTTAGCACAAAGACAACAACTCTAAATACCCTCGGCAAAATTCCTCTCACGCGTCGGCCTCCCTTTACACGCAGCCTGTGCGTATCCTCGTTCTCGTCTCGCTTTAGAAAATCTAATTTTATCGCCGGTCTCGTAATCAAGCGTCAAAGCAGCCGCGCGACGGCGCGCGTTCACCCTTAGCTCCCAAGGAAATCTGTTCCGCGTCGCGTAATCGCCGCGCTACTAAATTTACAGCCCTTATCGCGAGAGCTCATTCCCCCGGCGGGGGTGAACGCGCCACCTACTGACACCGTTGTAATCGACATTTTCCGCTGCCCTTTTTTTTATCTGCGGCCTTCGTTTATGCTTAATTTATGGTAATGCGCGGCTGAATTGTGGATCGGTTGCTTTTTGTTTGCGCTGCCGGGGGAAATAAATGTGAGCGGAGATACTCTCGTTGCGATTTGTTATTTATTAGGGTAGATGGATTTTCTTTTTATTAAAGTTGCAAGCTTTAATCATGAATTTGAAATGGTATTTTAAGAGAAAAAATGTGTCAACCAACTTTATTATATTCATTTGCATTTATACAAAACAGAAAGCAAAAGCCGAAAACTCCTTATACCGCAGCTCAGCCTAAGCGTTGATTCGTTATTCAAAAGGTGTCAATATTAGAGCTTGGATAGGCGCAGCGCACGAGCGCAGGTCACGCAACCCTCTCCCCCCCTCCCTAAATAACGCATAAGCACGTCGTACGTGGCCGCGAGCTTTTGCGCCGGCTGCTGCCGGAATTTGCCGGCATTTTAATCTCATTACGGCGACTGCCGCTGAGCGCTAAATGACGGACGCCGAGCCGAAGGGGCTAACGAGCTCTCATAATTACTTTTCGATCGATGACCTCGACGAGTTTTTTTCACCAATTCACGAGCCTTTTTCCGGGAGGCTGACCGGTAGTTTATTTAGCTCCGGGGATGAGTGCACTTTTTGAGGGGCGAGTTTAATTATTTGAAATGAAAGCAAGGTATTTTCGAGCTTGTCAGCTTCGCGGATCAATGTTTTTGGGGAGATCTAGTTTTGATCGGGTTTTTCTTTGATTCGCAGTCCCCCATTTGGGAGATAACGGTGGGTAATGGAATTTTTTTTAAAGTTTTGCACAAAGTATTCATTATCTATCGCAAAATAGTTATTTAGAAAAGGAGCAATAAAAGTCAAAGTAAAAGCAAATTCTATTAGATTTAATATATACGTTAAACCTAAAATTAACTATTTTGATCATTATATTAAATTAGTGATTTATCAATAATTTTTTTACAGAAATTTGCTTCTTTTGATTAAGGTTTAGCTTGAAAGAATTATCTAAAAGCGTAAAGCTTTTTTTCTCAAGAATACGTCTGGTTTTATACGTGTCAGTGTAATTAAGTTATCTTAAGAAAGTAAGTTTCCAGCTGCTAACTCGTTCAGTAAACTTCTTCCAACGCAAAAGAAACTGTGAGTATTCACAGCTTGAAGAGAGCAGGCTTTCAAAAAGTTTTCTTACGATTTTGAAAAAAAATTATGATAATACAGTGACTCTTCCAAGCGAATGAAGGAAAAAAATTTCCAGTTTACTTCTCACTATTGTTTAATAATGAGGAAAATTTTTTAAATTGAAAGAGACTCGAATTTCTTTTCATAAGAATTATACACATCCGAGGAAAATTCAGCATGTAAAGCCGGATAATTATTTGCCGACGGAAGAAAGAAAGGAACATATCGTATTACATAAACAAGCTGAAATTTAATTTTTATAAATATTTAAGATACTATAATACGTATTAACACAAATTAAATTATTTGAAACAGAAATTTTAACAATAATGATAATTGCAAATAAATTTTGTATTTTCTGTTTATATTTTAATGCTTCCTGTTTAATTCGAAAGTCATTAATTGTTCATTTTATTTATTTATGTGGGGCACTGCATCAATGCTACGGCTGATCAGTCTTCCAGGAGGAATGCAAAGTGCGGAAATGCGCTTACGAAACAGAAGAAGTTGTTGACAAAAGTGTAATTAAAATTTAAGTATTTTATAGTAGACATATTTCCTGATTTCTGTATATTATCAAACTAAGCCAGGTATCATTGGTACAACCAATATACGTATAAATATTAATATATATGTAATAGAACAAATTATAACTTGCATAACAATTATTAAAGAACTTTTAGTTGGCCGACCATCTCGCGTCACGATTTGTTAACTATATAATACATAACTAATAACTAATAAATAATTAACACTTAAAATCTAAGGCACATTCTTTTCTTATTGAAAGTCATAAGCTTTTGGCAAGAGTTATTTAACATGTTAGATGGCATATTATTGAGTACAATTTTATGGCAAGGATATTTGGTTTGTGGAATGGGTAGTTTGGGATAACGCAGGGTTTGAATAGGTAGCCGTATAATAATAGTTGGCGGGTAGAATAATTTAGGTTTATGAAGATTTTTGATACGCGGTAATACGGTATTGGTAAGCTTGCGAGTTTTTCGACGTATATGTCGGCGAACGCGTTGTCGTAGCTGAGAAGATGATTTGATAATAGACAGCCATTGTCGAGAGACTAATAAAGCATTCAGTAAGGATTTAGTGTCCAGTTTCGAAAATATCATTTGCGATATTTCGATAGGTAGTTCTTTGACGAAGTTGATGCCTGGGTTGTAAACGCCAAGCATAGACAGAACTTTTTTGAAGAAATCCATCTTGGCTAGTTGCTCTGCACTCTGTAAGAGCAACTACACAACTGACCGTGAGTTGACTGACGGGCGCTTTTATACCCGCTCAAACGGGGCGTGCCTTGCCGGTTGACTGCGCCGCCCAATCAGGGTCGACCTGTCCAAATCAACCGATAAGATTAAAGGACTAATGTTGCTCTGCACTGCGTGAGAGCAAATACTCAACTGACCAGGAGTTGACTGACGAGCCCTTTTATACCCGCTCAAACGGGGCGTGTCTCTGCAGTTGACTGCACCGGCCAATCAGGAGCGACCAATTCGAACCGACCAATAAGATACAGGATTAGTATTAAAGTAGAATTATACAGATATTAGAAAATTATGCTCCGTGACTTGTTTCGTCAAGAAACCTATCTATTTTTTGAAACTCAACACTCAACTTGCTTCATTAATAGTTTATCGACATGTGGACTAATGCGGCCTTATAAAATGCACTGGGAGTCGTTTCAAGAAGTACTTTAACATTCCCTAGCGATTACAACAAACAGGCCTATTAACCTTTTACGTATAATTTTTCTTTGTTCAAATAACGAGTCAAATAACGAGTCAAATTTATCACAAGTTAATTGCATTAAATACTTGCAAGTATTCGTTTAAAGTATGTTCAAGTTTTAAAACGCGGTCACAAAAGTTAAAATTAGAACTAAAAAAAGTATGTTACGCTGAAAAAATGTTGCTACCCGGTCAATTTAAAAAGCAAACTGCGTCCTAAAAAGCAATCGCTACATTTACGCGACAACACGCCTCAGCCCAACTAATTCAATTCAACAAATCAGAATTAACTCGGAAAAACGAGCGCGCTGCTGAACGGCGACGCGATAATAAACTCCCGGCGTAACTCCCCGCGTTAAAGCGCGATACCAGCCGTGCATAAAAGTGGCGATGCAGCGGAGTAATTACTCCCGTCTTGACCGGCGGAGTGCGAATCGCGGCCATTAGGATTAGAGCCGCTCTCAGGCAGGTCGTTATATCGCGAAAAAGCGAGGGGGTAAACATAACCCGGATTCGCGGGCCGCTTTTTTCCCCAAGGGATATACGCGCGTTTACCTTTCATTCAGCGGCGTGGAGGAAGAAAAAAGCTGCTCGACGCGCTAAGCTTTTTTTCTCTCTGCGCGATGCGATGTAACACCGACGAGTTTTTGCGAGAGTCGGACTCGAGTTTCGTTGTTAACGGTTCGGGGCTCCGTGTGTATGAAGAGATACTTGTTTGAGATGAAAGTTTGGCTTCGGGAGATAGGAAGCTTTTACGGAGCTTCTTGCATTAGCACTCGCTTATTTTTATTTAGGAAGTAATTTTAAGTGTACTTGCGATATTGCTAAGTTTAATGCCCGGCCTCTTTCGTTTTTTTACAATAAAACTTGCTTTAAGTTTCGTCGTGAGCTAATTGAAAAAAACTCATTTGATTTATAAATAATTCATTTGAAAATTGAATAAGAATGTAGCCTATTCTTTTCTTCTTTGAAAGGTTTTAATTTTAAAGGATTTTTATTGATTGTATTATCCACCCCCATTCCATAGAATAATTAGAAACTTACCATCATTGTCAACAGAATGTTTTTTCTTAATGTTTGTCATAAATTTTTTATAAATTCTACCGATTATCTAGGCATTCTATTTTATGTTTGAAACACGACGATTAAATTGTCCACCGTACAATTAAAACTGCACAAAGCCTTTTTGTTAACGCTAATGAACAGATCCCCGTAATCAGAGTAAAACAAAGGCCGAAACCAGTTCTCGCCATCGACGTTTCATTTGTTTCCGATTGAAGCTCCCCCGACCAGCTCGCCAAAGTAAATAGAACTGTTTAAGAGTTGTTTAGCGGCGGAGGCAACTACGGACTACACCCGCGCTAATGCAAGTTAGTCCATCGATGTCGAGGGGGAAAATTCTGTTTCGGACTTTTGACGCCGCCGAACGCGAAGAAAAAGCCTCGCCGCCCCGTCGCCGGTGCGCCGATCCGAAAGTTTAGCCAAGTTTAGGAAAATTCTCTCGCCGCCGCCGCCTCTTGTTTTCCGTCCCATTGTTGCTGGAGCGTCGGCAAACTTTTTCTTCGGCGGTCGTCCCGTTTTATAAGATTTTGCGAGGAGAGGCAAAGTTTTGCGGATCCCGTAATGCGAATAGTTCCGCATTCGTTTGCTCCGAAATTAATGACATTACCTTCAGAGTAACCGAGGCTCGATGGGTTTAGGCTGATGTTCTATAGGGATGAGATTATTTTTATGGTCTTTACTGATTTTTGGGGTACTATTTGCCGTCATGAACAGTTATGTTTATTTATTGTAAGTAATTGTTGTAAATTTTTAGTGAATTTTTTGTTTTATTTTTATTGAATAAATTTTTATTTTTCCTACAGTTTTTAACACAAAGTCATAATGACACTTATCTGGGAAAATTAAATAAAAGGAAGATTCTGCTTCAAATTAAACATAAACATTATACACTGAGAAAAATGTCATAAGAAAATTTAATATATCATGTAATAAAAATTACTATATTATATAGCAATGCTTGGACATACTAAATCATATTATCTTTTACTATCCCCATACAGTAATTTCTTAAAAAATTTAATTTCCGTTCGTATTTTCAGAACTAATGTTGCATTGAAATCTAATGTGAAAACAAATTATAAATGATAGAAATAATAATTTTTTTTTGAGGGCGGCTATCTGGAGCTCGATCCTCGGGACCTTCGGTTTGGCGATCGGACGCGTTGACCATTTACCCAAATAAGATTCTTGACATGACAATTTTGGAACTTATACAAATGGAAAAATTATTTCAAATGTATTAATTTTTTCTATTACTATAATAAAACTTGTAATACTTGAATATTCCCAGCGTTACTACAAAATATAGTACTTTTTCCTAGACATGTATTAAATTTTTATGATATTTTTCTCAGTGTAAGAAAAGAAATTCAATTAATAAAAATAATTTTCTATATCGAGCAAAACGAGCACCAAGCCGTTCCGTCTTTCCCTATACGTTACTCCTTTTTCAGTTCTCGGAGAACAAAAGCTCGGCGGCATCGAAGAAAATCGCATCGCCCTTTGAAACTTCGGGCCCCGACGTGTGTAAAGCCTTATTGTTCTCTTCCTCCATTCATTACCCCTACCCCTCCACCAACAAAAAACTATCAGCCCAGCGAGTATACCGAATCAAAAATAACGAAGAAAGCCTCGAACAAAAAGAAGAAGAAGAAACGAAAAAACGTTCGCTCGATTTTAAAGCTGGAAGAAGAGAGGACGAGAGAGAGAGAGAGGAAGCGAAGGTTTCTCGGGGCTGTTGACAGAGCCGCCGGCGAATAATTCTCCTCTCTCTCTCTCTCTCTTTCTCGGTGATAGAAAGAACTTTCTTTCGAGTCTCGTTTCCACTTCCTCGTCGTCGTCCTTCTTCCGCGCGGTCATATCTAGCCCCGCTTCTTCGCTCTTTCTCCGAGAGACTGCCAGTCGAGGAGCGCCAGGCTCGAGGGCCATTCAAAAACTTGGCGAGCCTCTTTCAGTTTTTCTTCGTCTGCTCGTCTTGCCCCCTCGTTCGCCCTCTCCTCTCTTTTGCTCTTCTTCCCGGTACTTCGCCCCCATGGCTTTTGCATATGCATGCTGCACCCCTGCTCCGTCCGGGCAGACGGTGCGTCTTATACGTGCTGCCCATTCGGCTAAGGAACTGTGTCTTTTCAAGAATAGATTAATAGTTATGATTCTTTTGCTACGGCTTTTTTGTCAAAAGTTCAAGCTTCTTGTTAATTTAAGAAGCTTACTTTTTTATCCTTAAAATATATCGAAAATTGTATAGTCATTAGAAAAATATCTTCGTCGCATGAATTTTTGAGAAAAAAACAATTTATAATAGGCTTATGAAAGAATATCTTAATAATAAAAATAAAATATTGATATTATATTGATATTACGTTTCATACTTAAAATAGACAGTAAATTAATTCATTTCGCCCCAAAAAATTATGACCATAATAAAGAAATTATGAAAATTCTTTTAATAAGTTATCGAGCAAAACCAATTCCTTCGATAATTAATCATTTTAGTTGTTTTATCAAAAAGACCTGTTCTAGTGTTCTGCGAATTCGTCTGTCGATTTGGAAATGTTCGGCTTTTTTCCAGAATTTTAGCACCCACTTTGAACGAGCATCGTTCAAACACAATTAGCTTAACTATTTCAACTGCAACTCGAATAAAATAGAATTTCAATATCAGTTAATGCATCGAGTTTTTTTGACTGATGATATTTTTACTAATGAAACAGTAAAACGTTAATAAAACCTTCACTTTTTCGATTTTGTTTAATAGTTTCATAAATAAACGTAAGCCTTTTTAGGGTTGTAAAATTAGTTTTTAATTACTTTACGAAGCGAGAAAGAACGATTAGTTTTTATCATTACAATTCTACGAAATTTCATTTCATAGATCTTCTATTACAGTTTTAAAATGAACAAACCGCATTTGTAAAATTTACACAGTACATGTTGTTAGTGTAAAAACAATTAGAATTATTTAAAATCGCGAACTTTTGCTTGAAATTTAAAATTAAATCGACATAGAATTAATTCTACTTTCAACTTAACCTCCCCGCAAGCACCTGAAAATTCAAAATCATTTCATCCCACTTCCAAAATCACTTATCCGATCGCTGACGTTTCTTTTTCCTCCGCCAGGTACAACTCGCGGCCTTCCTATATCCGCGCGGCCGCTCGTCGGCGAGCTTAATAAAAACTGTGCGCGAAGAACAAAGTTTAAGGGCACGAGAGCGTCCCTTCAGAGCCAACTTTCGATATAAGTTGTGCAGCGACGGAAGGAAGGATGAAGCGGAAGCAGGAGAGGAAACTCGATTTGCCTCGGCCCGGAGGCCGACGAGTTTTCTCGCTCGCCTTACACCTTTTTTCTTGCCGCCGCTGTCGCCGTTTTTGCGAGTGGCGTTGTCTTCGCGATGTATCATGGCTCGCACGTTTTTTTTAATTTTTTTTACTTGTTTATTTGTAAAAAAAAGCGCTTGAGAATTATGATTTCTTTTGAAATAAAAATGCGATTTCGATTAGAACCATTTGATTATTTTCTTTTTGGTTACATTGAATTGAGAAAATTATAAAACTTACAGATATATTACGCATAAAAAAACAAACCTATATTAACCATTTGAAATCGTCATTATGGTTATTTAAAAAAAGTCTATACCAAACAAGTAAACTCGCCATCTCCAGCATTGAAGTTTGTGCGTTTGAGCGTATCAAAGACGCACGACTAAAGTCCACTTTCATCGAAACTACAATTGCTGTCTCTTTAAATTCTGAAAAGGTGGGCGCGAGCGACAAACCGCGGCGGCGGCGACGGTTCCGTATTCTGGCTCGGGATCGCTCTTTTAATGAAGAATTCGTTTTACCGGCCCCCGAGACAAAGACTTCTTCTTCTTCTTCTTCTGGTTGTTCAAAGAAGTGCCGTCGCAGTTCTACAGGTTTTCGCGTTCGAGAGGAACAAAGGAGAAATTAGGGGACACGGAACTCATTTTGGTGTAGCGCCTCGTTCCTCCCTTTATGGTAAGTTACGCCTACAATTGAGTTACGAAAATTGTGATTTCTTTTGTACGTCGACGTCCGATAGGTGAGATGGAAATTCGCGGATTTTTTTTCGCTTGCCGTTCGGTGATTGTCTGCAGGACTATAGAAGTGAATTTCGAAGTTTTGGGAATTTCAGCTGTTGCGCTTGAATTATGAGAATTGTTGATAATCAACCGTGATTATCAACAATTCTCTATTGTTGATAATCAAATATTCAAATATTTATTATAAGCTAAAATTAATTATTTACTAGATAATTGTTTTCGCAGACATTTTTAGAAAATAGCAATATTTCATCAGCGATGAAATAATGTAAGGCGCCATAAAATAAATATCAAAAGTACGACAAATGAATATTTTTATTGACTGAAGAATGTATTACATTATAAGGGCGTTTTTACTGGTCGATAAAATATTTTTACGACTATAAAATGTTTCTGTATCATTTATCAGTAAAATACACGACAATTTACAACATTTTATTTCAATGTTATGAGATCGTTTTTTATCAAAAACTTATTTTATTTCTTACAATTATTTAATATTTTTTAATGAATAACTGCTTTTATCATTATCTAATAAAGAAAATACTTTAAAGTATAATAACACTTTCTACCAGATGCGAACAATTAAAAACCTTGTAGAATTAATCAGATTTCGAACCGTTGACAGATCATTACACGAAAGCCGCAGCTACATCTTCCCCTTCCCTTTCAGAAAGGCGGCTTTAAAATTTGAAATTGACGCCGGGCGCGCTTTATTATCTTTCACCAGGCGCGAACGATCGTTCAGGACCGCGGCAATAAATAATTAAAGCCTGGTCTGCGTTCCGCGCGATATTTCAGCCGGGAAAGAAACAATAAAAGCCCCCCTTCGCTCTCCGGCGCTTGCATTCAAAGCGTCACAGCTGCGCAAAGCTCATCGCGAACGGCGAAGAAATAAAGCTGCCGCAATAAAACACAACATACGTCGCGCATAATTTATACGCTTAGCTCGATGGAGGTCCATCGATCCCGGAGGGTGGCGAGAATGGCATTCGTTCGATTAGAACGAGTCCGTGAGTATGGATATGGAGGGGAAAAGGTCCCTGCCGGCAGGAACGATTTTTCTCTCGCCTATTGTTTTCGATATCGCGTTCCCTCGAGGTTTCGGGCTCATCTGAAAGAGCCGCGGTTTTCTCTCCGCCTCTTCTTCCGTGTTTTCTTTTTTTTTTTTGGTATCGGGTTCGCGAGGGGCTTTAAAAAATGAATTATTGCTGCGAGAGTGATTGAAAAACTATACTCGCGGCTCTTCAATTTTTTTTTATTTCGATATAGAACGCCGCTTTCTATTAGTGGTGAGAAAATTGTATTCGGGAAAACTCTTTATATTTTTTTTGTTATTCGATACTTCTTACAATCAATCACGTAGAAACTGCGAGAATTTTTAAATCACTTCTTTTGCTTTGTTCTAAGATACAGAAATAATCTGTCGAAGTTTAATTTAGTTTACTGTCTGCTCCGGACGTGAGTTTAAAACTGGAAGAATAATAAGGGAGGCGAGGAAAAAAAGGACACGTGACATGTGTTCGAGCATTCTTGATTAAAAATGAAAGAGGATGGGGGAATGTCAACAAGTAAAAAGAAAGAGAAAGTATTTTAATTTCCGTCCGCTTTTATACAGTTCAAATGGAGGAATCGATAAGAGCTTTATGACATCTATCCTTTCAACGAGTGATCTTCCTAGATAAGTCCTCGCTAAACGAATTCCTTTATACGCAAACACGCTGCTTAGTCTATTTGTACGTATGTCCAAAGATTGTGATTTTTAATAATTTATATTTCTTAATTTTTTTATTAAATATAATTGTTTGTATTCAATATTATCTAATGATCTCATTTAAAAAAATAAAAACGATGAGAGCGGTTTAAATTAAATGCTTTAAATGGTGTTTAAGTATATATAGGTAGATAAAACTTTTCCTTCTTGGATTAAATGATTCCCTTTTTTCGAAATACCTTTTAAAAACTGCATTGCTTTAGAATAATACAATTAACTTTCCACTTTAAAACTTTTAGCATTGTAATAATGGAAGATCAAAATATTCAGCCAGCCATGTAATGCAGCATAATCTAACGCAGTACGCGACATCGTATCGTAATTAATTATATTTACAGGGCATCGAATTTAATTAAAGGTCCGCTCAAACTATGCCCATAAATCAATGTAGCAAATGCAATCAATCGAATAGATCCGTCAGAGCAGCCGCGTTAATTTTAAGTTCGAAATCATTGAAGCAAGCAGCTAGCAGCAGTAACCGTTGCTACTGCAATATTGTCGAGTCCTCCAGCTGTGTTTCATTAGCCAGAGCAGCGAGTTCTGCAAGGTGAATAATATAACGCGATACGTCGATGATGCTGCCCGTTTAAAAGCGATTGTGATTGATCTGCAGGCTTGTTTGCTTTGGCCGCCAGACGAAACTCATACCCGTTGCAGATTGAATCGCTGCGAAAACAGAGCGATTAATCGACGAATTGGCGATTCTCGTGTATTTAGAATTAATCGACGAATTTTTAGAACATTTTTTGGCAGTGAACTTGGTAGCGTGAGGTTTTTCACCCGACACGAATTACCGGCATAATTGATTAGTTTCGGGGTAAAGCGGAAAGCTATTTCCGTGAAAGCTTTCCAATTTTTCGGTGAAAATCAAAAAAGTCGATGGGAGGAAACAAATAGCCGGGCGGTTCTATGAATACGGAACTGCATTTGCTACGGGAGAGTATTTATTTGGATGGTAAACATTTAAATTTCCGGATGAAAATTCGTTTCGATCCCGCGGACTATAAAACTTGCGAAATTTAATATACTCCGAGAGCGTGGGTTTTTATGATTTTCGAAGGATGTACGTCGTGTTTATTATTTTTTCATCGATTCAATGGTTTTTTTTTACTTAATATTGCGGTATGGTATTTCAGAAAGTATCGTAGTATATAAGTTCGTAGTTATTTAATTAAATAGTTTAATAAATTGGTAAATCAATTCTTAAAAAGAGATATATACACTCATCATAATGCTACAATATCCCTCGATCTCCATTTCCCCACGTCACAATCTCAAAATCTTCCATTCAAATATTAATTCCATCACTGTCTTATCTCCCGCCCCCACCAAAAACAACCTACTTCCCAGTCTCCATCCAGCTGCAATCCTCTCCTCCGTCTCTTACCCTCGCTCGGCAACCCCCGAGTGCATCCGCGATCGCGAGGTCACGGAAGGATCTCTATTAGTGGGCCGCTCGGCTGAAGCCGCTTCCGCAATCACGACCCTGATAATTGCTCGGCAGCTTTTCTCGGGCGTCGTCTGAAATCAGAGAGAGAGAGAGAGAGAGAGAGAGAGAGAGAGAGAGAGAGAGAGAGGGAAAGAAGAAGAAGAAGCATATGTGCGCGGATTACGTGCGTTATTAATCGCGAGATCGTGTTCACCGCACTCGTTTGCCGAGCCGCTTGACTTGTGAGCGCCTGTTTGGCTTTGCGCCGCTTTCGCGAGCTCCGAATAAGAGGGCAGGGGGGAGGATGGCGGAGAACTTTGAGGATCATTTGCCGAGAGACGTCAAAGTTATTTTAACGTTTTTTGTTTTTTTCAGACATCTGCTATGCCTCGTTTGCCACTATATATCTGACTAAACGTCGAGTCATTTCACTTCCTTCTCATTGGCAAATTTCATGTGCTTTTCTTACAGGCCAATATTTCAAGTTTTTCAACGCTCTCCTTTCGGTCTAGCTTATTATCAGTAGAAAAAATCGGATATATTCAGACGTGTGTTTTATAAAAAACCTTTTCATTCATTAGAGTAATTATAAAGTAGAAATTCAGTTAAAAAAACAATCAATTAAATTATTAGTCATCCTTGTTTATTAATCTGATAATAAAAACATTTACTTTAACTTTCTTGTTTTATAATTAACATATAATAAAGCGGTTAATTAAAAAAAATCTGGTCCATGAATCAATTCTCTTGATTAAATTTTTACTTGATTTACTATTATTGATTCTACGCAACACTTGATTATTCAAATATTTACATTGTTTTTCTAGTCAGTCAGGAAAACAATAATTTTTTTACCTAAATTGGACCCCTTCAGTCGCAACAAAAAGCACCTGAAAAAAGAGCAATAAATCTCGAAAAAAATGACCAACGCACCCAACAAATATTGATTTACCTTATAAATATATAGCGGACGCAACGGGCGCAAAAACGCCGCTCGTAATAAAACTATCGACTTTGCTAGCATTCCCGGCAAAGCGCACTACGCGTCGAAGCGTCGATTCTGCGTATCCATCGCAGCTGCTGTCGAACGTATCGCAGCCCGTAAATATTAATAGAGCTTTGACAGTCCGGCATCAGAGCGTTAGATATCGGAAAAATTACGCGGGATCAAGGACCGGGGCCCGAAAACGCCGAGAAGATTCGAAAGCACTTAGCTGGACTGGCGGCGCGGCGTGAAGCGACTCGGGCGGCTGGTTTACGAGTTGAAAATTGTATTTTACGAGTGACTGGCAAGTGAATTTATAGAGGAAGGCGAGAAACGGCCGATGCCTAGAAAGGCCCCGACGAGATCGCGCGAGACCGTAATCCGCCGGGAGATTTGTCGCAGTTTCGCGCAGGGGTCGCGTGGGTGTTGAGAGAGTGGCACAGTTCGCGATAATCACGAGGTCTGCCTGGACGTCATTGCCGACGTTTACTCGGGGTTTCGAGTTGTTGCTGGGTGGGAAGTGCGATGTTTTTGAAGAGCGAATGAAGTTTTTATTCTTTGAAGAGGAAGAAAGGGCAACGTGGGGCCTGACCTACTTTTTTGCAAGCTGGAAGGGAGTTGGGTATTGGATAATCGAGTATCTTGTGCATTTGGCTCGATGACTTTGTAGGTATTAAACTATATTAAATAGTTCATTGAAAATTGCAGTATTTTTTTTCTCTTTTGCTTAAATTCGTTTTACTAAGGCGTTTTTGTAGAATCTTTACTCGATCGTATTTAAGTATAGTATTCAATACTTCTTATTTAGAGATAGAAAAATTTCTTAGAACAATGTTAGAAATATTAGAAAAGAAAATAAATGCACGAAATAATTCAATGAAAAATCCAACTAGTCTATTCGGATTCTTTATTAAATAATCGATATCTGTCATTAAAAAATAATGAATTTTATAAAAACAGTTTTATTAACCAAAAAGAAATTCAATTTTCTAAAATAAAGTTTCGTTATAAAATGAAATTTCATTAAACGCTCCATTGGTCAATTCTAAATCCTAATTTAGATCTGTATATCGAATTCGTTTCATCTTCAGGCTAATTTTCATCGAACAAAATTCATTTTGTCTGAAAATTAAGTTACTTGATACCAATCAATTTAAAATTCATTTCACGAATCACATCAGTTATCCTATAAAATTATGAAATAAAATACGGGTTCATTATTCTGCATTTATTATAGTATTTTTTCTTTAAAAGTGTAAATTAATTTATTAATTGCTGATAATAATTAAATTTTGTGTTAAATAAATAAATTATTGCTTTTACACAATTTTGATAAAATCTTTTTAATAAATTCTTGTTAAAAAAAAAAATAAAATAATCAATACATCAAAATATTAAGTACTTATTGTTTAGAAGAACCATAAAACGCAAAAGAACTCGTAAAGTAAGCTAAAATAATTTTATTCCGACTTTTATTCCCTCTCGCAACTGCAATAACTCAGCGCTCTGATGGTCAAAATTCAGCGATCCGTAAAAATATTTTTTCCTCGTCCAAAAGTCATTTGAAAAATTCCTTCTCCCATACATCCTCAGTAGAAAAAGGCTAAACCCGGCAAGACTCCGCGCTTCTCTCTATCGAGAGACGTCCGCTTAATAAAGCCTGACGAACTCGAAAGACGCCCCTTTGCGACTCCTCCTGCTTGCGCGAGCTCGAATTTATGCTGGAGGGAAGCTGAGGCAAATGGAAAATTTTTCTCTTTCGCGCTGAGCTTTTACGAGTACCGATGCCGCTTCGGCCAAATTTCCACAAGTTCTGAATGCGCCCGGAATTCAATGCGATGAAAGGGAGAATTCTTTTTTTCGAAATGCGAAATTATTGAGTGATGATACAAAAACTTGAAACGCATACAATTTTTGTAGCCTCTTTCATGAGTGGAATTGGTTTCCACATTCTTGGGTATAGTATTTTTCCAAACTTGAAACGTGTCCAATTTTAATAGACTTTATCATGCGTGGAATCGGTTTCCACATTCTTTGGAACAGTTTTCAAAAATGCTTTCGGAAAGAAATTTTTCGATATTCGCTCTATAATTTCGGAAAAAAATGTGAATTGATCTTTTTGAAGGGCTTTTAAGTTTCGAAAAAATGTTATTTAATCATTAAAATGGAAAATATGACATGTCGAAAATATGAATCAGAAATTTAATCAATAATATAGCAATAAATCAAATATTCCTGGAAAATTTTATTAAACATTTCTCATGTATTAATAAACCAAATTTCTCATATTATCCATCGATTAACATAATGTTACAAACGTAATACAATAATTTACAGCAAACTTGATGAAAAGTTGTAGTAGTAGTCTACAATTCCAACCTGCAAAAAGTAGCACAACATTGCATCATTTATCCAGCATTGAAATTCTCGCCCGAAGCCTCATCCGCGGTCAGTTATGCGCGAAAGCGCGAATCCTCAAGCGAACTGCGTAATATTTAACATCCGCTTGATATCGAAAGCTATCAAAAGGAATTTAATTATCTCGGACGAGGTCAATTAAACTGGGTCAAAAACGAAAATCCCCTCGCGAAGTTTGGCGCCGAGCACTATCTTGCATTAACCTGGAAAGTGAATTTTTCAGCCTTTCGAGCGCGAAGGGGAGTAGCTAATGGAGTATAACTAAAAGCATCCTCCTAGTTTTAACCTCCGCGATTATCAAGAGCGGAAGAGCTCTGGATTGTTTTTTACGATAATTTATCGGGAGATGAATCTGGATTGCTAATTCAACGTGGTTCGTCTATAGTTCGATCTGTTTATTATTGAGATTCAATTTGGGTCAAATGTCAATAATTCTTTTAAGTAATGTTGAATAAGTTACTATTCAGAGAATAAAGTTTTGAATTAAATAAAGCGTAAATTATTATTTTTCGAATAATATTTTTTAAATTAGATAATTAAATTTGGAGAAATTTTACCGAAAATGTTTCAGTGCAGAAAGAGTTCACTGGCACACAAAATATGGAAATTTAATTACATTCATTTAATTAAAATACAAGGCACTCTTGAATACTTGTAATTGATTTATGCAATGTAGCCCTTTAATCTCCTTTTTACATGATTAAACATTTAAATGTATATAACGATAAACTAAAGCTAGTACTCCTCGTACTTGCTTTAAATGAGGTGCCAAAAAAGATGATTCTTCCACCCGCCACTTTCGTTTTAAAAACTGCGGACAAGCCTCGAAAAGTCCTCTAAAACTTCTTCGGACCACTTGCCCGGCCAATCAAGCGCCTCCCCTTCCGGCGAACTCTCCCAAATTGAAATTTTTGCCAGAAGTCGCCATCTCACCGTCCAGGCGTCTTCGCAATGATGAAGCCCGGCCTCTCGGCGGCGACTTCACATATTATTACGCTCGTAAAGGAGCACCGGTGGCGGGCTTGCGCATATTAGAAGCCGCCCCCGCGAAAAGTGTCGACCGTATAAATCCTCCCCCCGGCGGCGTCGTAAACGCGCCGCGCGATATTGGAGAACTCATTTCGCATCCGGTTATGCGCGTCAAACTCCCCAGCCGGTTTTACGAGCCTGGCCCGCATGCCATTGCTCCCTCCCCCCTCTCCATCGTCCGTTCGATCGCGTTCGCCGGTCATTTTCCGCTTTGTTTTTTTTTTCGCCCGGGGGTTAATGCGGTGGAGATATCAGGCGGGGTGGTGTTTTATTGCGGGGCGCGGGAGGTTAAAGAGGGTGTAGGGCATGGGGGTTTACGGCTGATGTGCACAGTTTTTGATGACTGCGCTGTGCTGGCGCTTTGTTTGGAAGAGGAAAGGAGTTTACGTCGGCGACTTTAGTTTTGAATATTTTGAGGATCGTTCGGGGAGATGATGCACAGCTGTTAGGAAATAATGTGTGCAGACGCAGGTCTCGTGCATTTTCGTGAGTTGCATCAGATCGAATGAATATTGTAAAGAATAGAAAGGTTGCAGAAAGTCAAATAAAATAAATTATAAAAAAATGTTATATACTGGGGTAGTATTCCTCCTATTGAGGAATATTGGTAATAATGAAGATAAAATAATCTAGTCGTAGTCCCTGAAGTAAAATCAGGAAAAATGAACAAACATAGTAATTTTTACTACGGTTATTTTAAAAATTGCAAGAGTACTTCTCTCCGTGTAGAGCTGCCTTGAGCGCCAATAATTGAAAATCAAACGAACTTACCTGTAAGTGAAGTTCGATGGTAATTATATGTGAAGCTTCATTCGAAATGATTACATGTAGTAGCGTCAGGTACTGCCAAAGTCAACACATCGTTTAGACAAGAAAAAACGTTCCGCGAGAGGTCGCCTGCCGC
>JAWWEM010000027.1:4598120-4619364 GCA_035582935.1 Ormyrus thymus
TAGCCATAAACTACTTTGCGATTAAAAAATGGCCAATTTCTACTTCAAAAATGTTTTCAGTTTCCACCAGGGCGTTTTTCATTATTATGTAAACGAAGAGAAAATGCAAATTTTTATTATACGTAACGACAAAATAAATTTTAAACAAAAATTTAGCCTTGAATAATCGGTCAAATAAATAATGGCAGTAAATTTGATTATAAACAAAAACTTGTTTTAAATTTTAAAGAAATAATATAATTGTAAGAACTTGTTTCTCACTTTTCTACTTACATTCTCCGCTTCCGTCCTCGCAGAGATTTTAATCTCCTAAATAAAAACTTTGTTATACAAAATGAGCGTCACTCAAAATTTAACTGCTGATATCAGGAGCAAGAATTAAAAGTGCACCGCCCCTCAAGAATGTTTCCACGACGTAGCTAAAAACAGTTCCCGCAATCTGGAATTAATCTCCGAACTGCACCTCGAAAAGAGCCCCCCGACAATCCCACAACCTTCAAGCCTCTTTAATCAAAAAGCACCTCTCCAGCGAAATTTCGATCCCCCTTTCCCGACGCGAGACGCTAAAAAAAGCTCGCATTCGCGCATATACACATCCGACGTCTCGCTGAATTCGCTCAAAACTTTATCGTCTGTAAATTAGCGCTCGCGCGACAAAGCCTTATCAAGAGGGCTTCGAGTAGCGCGTTGTTTCCGCCGCGTGACTCGGCGCAAATCGACCTCTTCCACCCACCTCGCGGGTAATTAGCAATCGCTGTGCTCGTCGAGCGCGGCGCTCATAAAGCCGAGTGGAGTGCGGAAATTAATGGTCGAGGGATTTTTCGCGCCTTTTTTTTCGCGCTGCCGCGGTGGATGGATGCCGGGCAAAGATGCGAGCTAATCGCGGAGCTTTCCACTCCGCCTGATTAAGGCGGGAGTGAGGTGCTTTAAAAGGGATTGTTTGTCGGTTGATTGGGAGATTGCTTTGTTTCTTGGAAGGAGGAGGTGGTTTACTTGGAAATTGCGTTAAGGAGAAAAGTCGATTTGGCGCGGCTCGCAAGGTGGACAGAGTGGCGGAGAGAGCTCGAAGTAATTTTTCGCGGAAAATAATAGAATTGTGTGGGCAGATTTTACGTGGAAATTTAAACAAATTATTATACATTTGAAATATCAATGAGAAAAACTCGGAAAAACGACTAATCAAATTTTTTACAAAGCTGCAACTTGTAATTATCTTCAATTAACGAATGTCGGAACAAACATTTGCAATACTTGTAAAGTGCTTTTAATAAACATGATTCTACGTGACACATTTATTTTACAATAAATTATTGCATTTACATACTATTTTACGTTACTCGAATAAATTGAACAACTTACTAACTTCATTGCAAAATGGAAGGTTATCGATATTCATTTTTTCCTCCAATAGATTGGTAACAATTCCATTTATATTTTGGATCAATTGGATCTCCTGAAAACGTATGCGTCTGCATTGTGTTTACGCTTGAGCGCGAGAAAATAGGTGAAAAAGTGCTTTGTTGGAATGAAAAACAGATTAAGCTTTTACTGGATTAAAACATGAATTTATGCGTTTGAATGAAGTTACTACTCTTTTTTACATAAAATTCAGTACATCATATAAAAATATAAATCTTTGCAAATAAAAAAAATTAATAGCCTAGAAACTTTATAAAAAATAGACTTTCTTTTTGTAAAATAATACATTTCAGAAGTTGAGTTAATCATAAAAAACTGTGAAAAGTACATGAATCAAATTTTCTAAAATAAAATATAAGTGATATTATTATACCGGTAAGCTGTTGATTAAATTCTAATGAATCTTAAAATACGAAGTCATTGACTAACGTTTATATTTATTTATAAGTTTAAAAATTATTATTAAATAAATAATCCTTACTCAATGTCGTAACATTAATCAACTGAAAACTTATTTTAATAAACAGACGACGCAGCTCACTATTATAATATTCACAAACCTCAACATTTCGTAATCTCACAGAAGCATCGGAAGCTCCGTTTATTAACACTCAAATAGCACTACACCCTCATAGAACTACTTCATAAGTCCACCTTCCGTCTCAGCGGTTCGAGCTCTAAAGCACACAAACACAAAAGCCTGCCAGGCAAACTTATTAAAAAGATTTTTTAATCGTTATTAAAAATCTCGGCGCGTCGAGACCGCAGATTCAATTACGCGGCTTTCCCTCGAGAAAAAAATTGCCAACACCGACACCTGCATCGATTTTCCCTTCAGAAGTTGATGAGCGCATAACGGGCTCCCTAAAGATGTTGCGTATAACGTTTGTTCTTCCCTTATCGTATCGATAAGTTCCTTTTTCTCGATTTATATTCATTCAGCTTTTTTACACCGACGTCGTTAAACGACTCGCACGAATTAGTTTTTTTTTCTTTTTTTAATAAAGCGCCGTCTGTCGTAAAGCGCAGTGGATAAAAGTATAATTTTTTTTAGCGGCTCTTGGGAAAAAGGTAAGCTCGCACCGGATAGGCAAATATATTGCGATATTCCTGCTTTACGCGGAGGACGAAACGGGCGCGGAAAACTCTGTTTGACGTGGTTTTTATGGAGCGGACTTTCTTCTCCTTTTTTTTTTTTAATTAAAGAGATGGGAACAAATAATTTTGAAAAATGTTCGTAAAGCAAGCGAGGCGCGTCATTTTTTAATTTCGTAAATAAAACGAAATACGACACCGCCGCCCATTTTAATATATATCCAATAATAAAGCGGGGAAAAACGAAAATTGAAATGTTTTTCATGTATCTCTTCTTGCGCGCGTTGTTATTAAAATAATTGCATTATTTATAAACAGAGATTTCGAATTCAGAAAAGAATTTAAAGTCAGTATGGCTTTATAATGCTCAAATTGCCGTTTTACGCACCCTTTTAGACTGCATAAAAAATTTGTTGAAAGCTAGTGCATCTCCAAACTTGACATTTGTTTCCACATTTGAACCATTGCATAATTCAACATTATCAACCGATCTGCTATCACCTACTAGGGCCAATTCCCACTACATACAAACGTCCCTTTCAAAGAACATCCTTCAGCAGTCCCAAAAATTCCCACGGCGCCTCTCCCGATGCACTCTTGCCTGCTAAAAAGCCCGCAACAAGTCTCTCTCTCTCTCTCTCGGGCAACAATCGTGCAGGTCCTGAATTTTTCACGCCTCTCCTTCCAGTGTCGGACTGCAGCGTCAGCGACTGGAGCCAGTGGTCCGAGTGCGACAACAAGTGCGGCCCCGGCCGTCAGAGCAGGAGCCGCTTCGTCGTGAGGCCGGAGCGCAACGGCGGCAAGCATTGCCCCGAGACCCGGCAGTCTCTCGCCTGCGAGAATTACGACGCCTGCCGTCGACGCGCCCGTCACTTCCAAGTCGAAGGTACGTGCACCGCGTGTCCCTTTATCGAGCCGCACACCGGCCCGATGAATTCTTTATTTCCGCCGGGATGTGGGATGCGGAGAGAGAGATATATATGTATACGAGTACGCAGCGAAGAGGATTAAGAGCGAGCTGCGTCGAGGCGAATTTCACGGCTCGGAGATTATGCTGGTGTCCGATGCAAATAATTCGCATTACTAATGGGATGGCGAAGGTTTTCTGTTTTTAGACGAAGGTCCGGAAAACTTTAGAAACACGTTTATTCGTAGTTAGCATTAGAAACATTCATTTTTTACATTCCGAATAATTTTAGATTCAACGGAAAATATTTTTCCAGGATTTCTCAATTTATCTTCACAAATTATAACTGAATATCGTTTAATAAAGTGCCGTGAATATATTTGCAGAAAATAAATCGAACTGTCCATACCAATAACAACATAAAAATAACAGAAATTTTATCAATAGAATAATCCTATTTTCCCGCAGGAAACGGCATAAAAGTTCAATCCCTCTATAAAGATCGAAAGAAAGTTCGAAATAGAGTTTCTTGGAAACACTTTACCGTGCCGTGTAAATATTTAAACAACAAGGCGAAGCCACATACTTGCGTAAAATTCTCAACAGCTCCATTCGTTAGTTGCCGTTCGCTCGGCAGAGCTGAAAAAAAACTCTGCTGAATAAATAAAAAATTAACCGTAAGCTCATTCTCTGACGTCGCGCAGTGCGGCTAAACAGCTTAAAATTTAAAGGAAAGAGCGATGGCTTCCTGTTATTATTTAGCTGCTTTCGTGGGGGCAAACAGAATTTCCGAAAAATTACTGGCATTATGCGGAAATAAGTAAATCTTAAATATTGTATTTGCTCGGGTGAGCTTAAGTAATCTGCATTAACTTTTTCATTATGTAGAGAAGTACTGAATTATGCCGAGATTATTAAAGAGCAAAAATTCATTACCTTATTTAGTCCTGAAAGAAATTTTTAGGATTTTATAGAGTTTAATTCTATCAACTTAGTCAGAAATCGGAGCGGCGCTACCTTATAATACTTAGTTCTCACTCAAAACTTTAAGAGCTGCACTAATTGAGTCAAAATGTAGCTAATGATCCGTTTGAACTTTTGGAAGCTGAATTAAAACCCATTGAGTCGCACTCTTTCGTTCTCCCCGAATTCGCAAAAAAGCCCGTTATTACGACGTCGTCGCGACGATCCTGCATCGTTTCGAGCAACAAACATTTAGCCCCCTGGAAGCGACGCAACAGGCAAACGGATTTAATTAACGCGCGAGGGAATAAAATATTTCTGCTGAAAAAAAGAAGGCGGGCCGAAGCGCGAAAGTTTAGCAGCGCCAAAGTCAATTTCGAATGCAGCTGCTGCTCTCTGCGCGTGTAACTAAAACTTTTGCGCTCGGCCTCTCGCAGCCAGCATCCAATTAATTACGCAAACCTTGTAACGCGAGGCCTAAAATTTTCCAGAGACGAGCTTTTCCCCGGCGGAGGCAACTTCGGACTCGAACTTCGCTTCGCAAGTTACTAAGGGGTAAGTTCACTTTCTCTCCGTCTCTGTCTGTCTCTATCGCTTGTCGTTTGTGCACTGCTGCTCCTTCTGCTCGACTACGTCTGCTACGAGAGTCTTTTTCTCGCGCCGCGCGTTAATGAATTAAATGATTGATCGAAAGTTTTAAATCCGAGGGAAAAGGTGAGTAATTGTGTGATTGTGCGTTAGCGATCGCTGCGAATGGGAGTTGAACTTTTTTTTCCATATAATTAGTGAACTAGTCAATTTTGTATTATTAACTTATGAATACTCAGAGAAATATATTTCTGTTGTAAAAATATATTTCCGGTAAATTTAATTGTAAATTTTCAGGAAAAATTCTCTCAGTGTACGTTAGAATTATCACTGTGTGGATATATTAATTTTATTACTGCTTCAGCAGATATAAAAATAAGCTTGGTTATGCATCGTTAACGTTGAGGTAATTTTGAATAGATTGTAAGTCGCTTTTTACACGCTTTTAATAACTACTTCATAAGAAGCTTAAACGTCAAATCAAATAATTCAAACATAATTTAGTCTCGAATTCAACTAAGCTCTTCGACACTCGCGAATCAATTCATGCGTGTTCCACAAATTCCCAACAACAATATCCCGCAATATCGATCCATCCCCGCCGTCTTTACCCGATAATTACGTCGAAAAAAATCGATAGGCTCTTAGTATGGTAAATAAACGGCTCGGCGGCGGCACGAAGCACCGGTCTATTTAGCCAACATAATGTTGTAGACACGCAATCGCATAGTATCGGACGATTTACAAACCAGTAATACCTTCCCCCTCCGCGCCGCCTAAGCCTCGGAGCACATATAAAGGCAATCTCAACGATAGCAACTTTGCAGCGCGGCTGTGTATTCCGGGGCCAAAACAATACCGCATTGTCCCAACTTCGATTCCGCATTTAATGGATTTCTACGTGACATAACGTGACTACGCACCTACCCGACACTTGCAACACTGCCGATTCATTAACAGTAGGTTAAGCAAACACGAGCTCAGCCTCGGATCTGGTCGGGAGAGGCTGTTTGGTCAACTTCTCTTCTTTTAACGGAAGATGTCACGAGTTTTATTGCTTTGCAGCTTTGACATCGGGATCTCGTGTAATTGAACACTTCGGATCGCAATTAATTCAGAGGAAAAATCGTAATTCTGTTCAAAATCACAGACGAAAGCTCCCTTGAAAACGCATCGCCACCCCAGACTCAAAAATCCCCCGTAATCGTCCTAAACTCAACAAAGTCCTCCGGCAAAATCCGACGACTGCGAGCTTACCGCGCCGGGCGACCGTCGTCGCAGCGCCTCGTCGCCTCGTGTGCCCCTCATCGGTCGCTAAGCACCCCGGGAACTTTGCCCGGGCGGCAAGTTCGCGTTTGACTTTGCGCTCGCGCGCACGCGGAATTTCGCGGGATTCGCGCGGATTAGTCGGACTGGGCTGTCCGTCGCGCTTCGCCTTTCTGGTCGTGCGAAATCCGTCTTGAAGCTTCGTGTGTTTCTATGCTTGGCCAAATACGATGACTCGACGACGACGCTCCTCGAGTTAATCACGACACCTCGTTAATGAGCTACGCGGAGAGGACTCTGTTTGTCACGCTTTTTATAGTCGGGATTATGGACGGAGTTGACGGGGAGGGTCTGCTATAGCCTGTTATAACGATGAGGAATGATTATTGGTGGAAGTTTGAAGTCTCGGTGAAAGCCAAGATAAGTAGTTGTATTACTTGCTGTATAATTTCTTTTTTTTTTTTTAAATAATAGCTATTACGTTTCATATAATTAAAATGTATGGATAAAATATAGCTGTATAGTTATTATTTTTATCAAAGCTTTATGTAAAATAATTTTTAATTATAAATTTACCGATATAACATTATTCAACCAAAGTATATAATTATATAGATAATTTTTATTTGAATAGCGAATCCGTGGCGTATTTAATAGATAAATTTAAATTTCTGAAAGAAGTAGGTCATCTTGATCTATATTTTGCATTGTAGATAAAGTGTTCTTGAAGCAAATTTTATGAAGGCACTTACTTAGTCATCACTAATTTTAAACTGAAGTTACTTGACTTTGTATTATTATTAGAATGAAACTCTTAATGCGTATAATGCAATGTAAAATAAGTATTTTTAAAAAAAAAATTTAAAAACTAATAGAGAGACTTATTTTCCAAAGTGTTTACGATTCTCGGAGCATTGAAAATTTCGACAATAAAATCAGTTTCTAACGCCCCCGTAAAGAAGGCTGAGTCAAAAAGCATAAAAACAACAAAGAATCTATAGAAACAACAGTTCCTCCGTCTTGTTACGATCCTCCGAAAGAATAAAAACATCGTCTCTCTGGCAGTTTTCAAGCGTGAAACCAACAATATAAACTATATACACACACGTACGCGGCGGAGCTCAAAATTCAAACTCGCGCAAACTTTAGTCGTGAAAAAAGCGGCAGAAACTTTTCGCTCGCGAGCGGAAAGGAAAAACTCGCGGGAGCGCGAAACGATACCCAGAGAGAGAACAATATCAGCCGAAACTGTAGTCTCGCTCTGCACTTTTTCCGATTCGACGCGCTTCGCGCTTATCCTCTCCAGCCGCGCTTCCAACGTTCGCCCGCCCATAATAAGACACGAGTAATGCGCCGTAAGTGATGCAGCCTTGCGCGTGAATATAATGGGGTCGCGATCCATGGAAAAGCCAAGTTGGATTGTTCGGGAAATGACTGTATAGGTCTTCAAGCTGAAGGTTTATTATATAGTTTGAGATGCTTCTTTTTTTGGAGGGAGGAGCGGCAGAACTTTGACGCACTTTGAGAAAGTGGAGTAAGGCTTGCATTTTGTGAGGAAGTGTTGTTTCAGAAGTACGAAAATTTAGGTTAGCACTTTTCGCACATTTATTTTCGAGGATTTCGAGTTTCCGCGGATCCGAAGATCTTTGGAGTTCTTATGCTTTTCTGACGGATAGTTTAATAAATTTTGCAGCATTTTTTAATCTCTTGAAAAATCCAAAAGAGGTTTTTGGCCTTTTCGCTAATTTTTCCGAAAGCTTATTATCAGTTTAGCTTTTATTAAACTTTTATGAAGTAAAGGGTATAATGCATGAAAAAAACTGTATAATATATGAAAAAGACTGTACTTTACTTATTCAAGACTTGGCGAAAAGTAGTAAAACTTTACACCTGACGTATAAAATTCAAAAACAAATCATTTTACTGATTTTATAATGAAGGACGTATCGATCAATGAAAATACCATTTACAATGTATTATTATTTGATTTGCTGCTTATTAATGCGTCAAGGACGTTAATATTGAACCGCATTAATATTTCCGCATAACTTGCATTTCAAATAATTTATACTCAAACACTCATTTCCAATAATCTCTAATGAACGGGCATTCCAGAAAATTTAAAAACTCCCACAAAGTTTCCTGGAAACGCTTCCATTCCGCGCGTATCTCCGCACACGACGAGCTTTCAACGCAATGCAGCCAGAAAATCCTCGCAGCAAAGCACACCCGACTTTTCGCGAAAATATTGTCGCGCCTTTCAGCTCCAGAAATAAAACGCATCGACTCGCATTCAATGAGCCTCGGTCCGAAAAACTCCCGTCCGCATAATTCAGGAATTTTTCGCGTACGCCGCCGCGCGCTAAGTTTCATCGCGCCTAAAAAACGGCTTTGTCCCCGCTGCTTGAGAGAATATTCTTTCTAGTTTTCCAGGGGGCTCGAATTAAAAGCGGCTTTAATATTCGAGGGATGAATTTCGACGGATAAAGAGTTCCCGAGCGTGATGAAAAAGTTTTATTGCTCGGCTCGGCGGTAACTGAGCTCCTCTGCGCGAGTGAGAGATGTATTTGTGCATCGCGTCTTGATTCGATGAAACTTTAGACTTGGCTTGAGTTTAATTTGCCTGCCTGCTTTTGTTGCATGTGTTCGCTCGTCATAAGTATGAGGGATATAAATGCTGGCACGTGTTCCAATTTAATTAGGAACTCTCTACTAATTTAGTTTTAATATACCACTGAAAAACTTGATGTTTGCGCGCGGTTTATGAAGCACGAGCAAATGCTAGAATTATGCTAATTTATGAATATCCCTTTGCTTTACTTGTCATTTTACTGTGTAGAGTTTATTTAAACTGCGTTAAAATGTTTGTAAAGTTGTACATACGCCACAGTTCTTATTTATCAATCAAACTCTACTGCTTATAACCCTTATCTTGATTAAAAAAAAAATGCGTACCCGAAGAAACGCGCTCAATACAATACACCCAAGCAGCGGTATAACGCGAGCAGTATTAATCACACACCCCTAAAACGTAGCGCACGCCTCTCACCCTGCCACCATTCATCAGCCCTCATACGGGTCACACCCCAGATTTAAAGCCCTTCAAAGCAGGCCCCCGTGCGCGCCAGGCCTCCTCCTTAAAACGCGCGTCAGGTAAATCACGGCGGGCGCTTATAAATCTTGGCGGGGGCGCATAATTACGCGGGGCGATAACGCGGTCCGCGACTAACACCTCCCGCGCATCTGGCCCTCCGCTTCATAATCGTAAACGTCGGCGAGCGGCCGCGTATCGCCCGGGGAATTGCGGGGCCGATCGACGCCAGCTTGATTAGTCGGATGGGGCTCCCGGGCTTTGCGGCCCGCAGCTGCCGAGCAGGCCGGTACACTGCCGAGCTGATTAATAGGGGTAAGGTGCGCGAAGGTGAAACGAGTTTTTTTTTTGGGGGGGGAGGGCGACGCAGGTTCCTTGCTTTCGTCGACTCGGTTTCTTTAGTTTTTCACTTTGGAGGGTGGTTTTAAAATGCAAATAAGGGGTTTAGCATTCATTGCAGGAAAGAGTACTTTAAATAATCCTTTTAAATATTTATTCGAGTTCTTATTGAGGTTACTGTACTATTATTTAAAAAACAGTTGATGTATAGACTTAACTCAATACATTTGACAACTATTCTCAAGTACTCAAACGCTAGCAACCAAAATCCATCCCCTCCTTTCTTGGGCCCTCTAACAAACGCAATTATATAACCCTCGGATTCGAAATTTGTTGCAGGCCTTGTGCAGCCTTCACAATATTGCGAGTCTCCCGAGGCTGCTGGCGAGGACGGGGCTCCTTTCACGCAGGTAGGTCCAACGGCATTACGTTCCTCCGGCGAGTCGCGCCGCTAATGCAGAAGTGTCACGAATTTCCACAATTTCGCATTCGCGATGGGAGAAAATGGAAATGAAAGAGCATAAAGATGCCGGAAGTAAAGCCGGGTAAAGCACTTCCATCTAGAAAGGAAATTCCCCCGCCCCCCTCAACCCCCGTTCGCAGAATGAACAATTTCCAGATTTGGTTAATGGAAATATTTATGCGACTGAGAACAATGAATTTTGCATTTTCTTATGTGTACCTTTTCGTTGATGGTTTGTGCGTGCGAGCAATCTTTCCCGGAGAGTGAAAAATTGAACGCGGTTTTGCGGTCTTACGTGTTTCTTCGAAGCAATAGTTAATCTTTGGCTCAGATTAAAAAGATTAATTGGATTAATTCTGGAGAAAAATGCTGGGTATTTGTTTATTTTGCAAACACTGTTATTCTTTCAAAGTAATCCTTGATATCAACCATAATAAATCCCAGCTTTTAAATGATTTAATATTCCTAATACACGGCAATGAGTAGCATAATAATTAATGAACATATTACGAATGTTACTGTGCGCAAATCCTATTATTTAAATTACCTACTGCAGCTAATTTCGCAGAACAGCCCGAATAAAACTCGGTCTCCATTTCCCTCGCACTCCATCCTCGCGATCTTAACCATTCGCGCTCCATAAAGCATCCCAGCCCTCGCGAAGTGATGGCTCCCGCTAAACCGAGCCCGGTGCCCTGTCCGCCTCGCGCGACAGATTACTTTTCATTACTTCGGGGCGCGTCTTGCTTTATCGCGCGTCTGCCGCACTGTAAACCCGGCCGTTCTCGTTATATTAACGCTTAGCCTCGCGCGACAAAAGCTCGCCCGGCGGATTTGTCGTCCACCTGCGCGTAATTACGCCCTCTACCCCCTCGCCTGCAATTCCTGCAACGACGACGAGTTTACGAGCTCGAGCGGCACTTATCGACTCGGGCCGCGGATTTGCATGTAAGCTCTCGTGTAGCTTCTTCGAAGAGAGAGAGAGAGCTTTAATGCTCGTCACTAGCCCCTGGGACGGGAGAGAGGAAATTACGAGGGAGATGGAAATGCGTCCGAGGAGAAATACGAAAGACGATTGCTGCTGGGGGGAGAGTAACGTTGGAACTTTATTTGCCGGAGTTTTGGAAATCGGTTTAGAGGACTTTGGAGGAGGATTTTTCTTCGAGCTTGTTGTCTGCTAATATTATTTATTTTAGGATTATTTTTACTGTACTTGTTTGTATAAAACAGTACATTGTACAAGAAGGGGAGACAGTAAGCTATTTCTAGTGAGAGTGAGGTGTGCTGCACAAGTCGGAATTAGAGAATTTATTTGAATATTACATTGTGTACAATATTATAAGGCTTTCAATCATATTAACAGAAATTATTAATTATTATTAATTATTAATTATAATGCTGTTGCATAATCAGTTATTAATTTCTCAAAATATTAGTTTGGATTATCAAACTCAAATCATTGACATACATGAATTAATGATTTTAGTTGCGCAATAAATATCCCCTTTATTGTAATTTAACCTCTTTTTTAAAAAAGGCTATATTTTTAGTAATTTTAAGAAAATTATTATGTATTCTGCATCATCTTTTAATAAGGACCAAACATATTAAGCCGCGCATATACCAACAATAATTTTTGACATAAAAGCTCGATAAAATCCAAATAACCCATAAATATCTCGTCCCAGCAAGCCGCAAATCATCGCAGCAATATTCTTACTAATCCCCATACATTGCAGCACACTCCCTGATCGCCGGCTCTCGCATCTGCCTGCTCTTCGGTGACTCTTCCAGCCCGCAGGTGGACAGGCGGTACGCGAGTCTGTCGGGCATCGGCAGCTGGGAGTTGGTCAACTCGGCGAGGCTAAAGCACTGCCACGGCAAATGGATCGCCGAGCCCCAGCAGCCCGCCTGGCACAACTGCAGCGCCCTGACCTGTCGTGATCGACCGGTACTCGCTTTTCTTTAGTGCCGGAACATTTGGAGCGTTCGTACTGAGTGCCGGAGGAAAGATTCGCTGGATTTCAAGACTGGGGCAGCCAAGGTAGGTCTGACAATCGAAGCAAAGGGTGGGAGATACCTCGCTGGATGGTGGGGGAAGATGGAGCGCGTGTGAGAAATGAAAATATATTTCAATTACTCGGTTCTTATGATAAAGTGTATATTACAGATTGATATTTGTCAATAAATGGTGAAAAAAAATTTTAATTTTGCGTTTTAACTCATTTACCCGACCTCGGATCATTTTAATTTAATTGGTGTTTTTCAATATTCTGCAGGTTTACTTTAAAATCATGTAAAGGCTGTAAAATTAGATTACATTATCACTTATATCATAATATTACATGATTCTTTTTGTTACATAGTGAATGTATGTAAGAGAAGTACGATGTCACGAAGTTATAAAAATAACATTTTATGAAATCCCCTTTACAGTCAATTTTGTACCTCATTTACTCCTTTTTCTTTCTTAACAACTTCGCATAATAGTTATAATACTTTCAGCCACCGGCACCAAGTACACTAAGACTTCTTTAAAGACAGAAATTAAAAAACTTTCTGAAGAAATAAAGTTTTAAATCATTATTCTTCTAGAAAGGAATAGTAATATTTATGGAGTCGCTAGATTTCTTTTTAATTGTTTTCTGTTTTCTTTTTCGTTTAACATTATTTTAAAAGCAGCAACAAAAAAAAGCCAATTAAAACACATAAGGTAAGTGATTTTTAAAAATTTTATTTATAATTAGTCTTCTAAATAGTAGTAATAATAAATTTTACTATATAAAAAATGCATAGGAAACATTTTGTAGCTCGCTTTAATTTATTGCACGAAAATAATGGGGCATCACTAAAGACAGTAAACAGATTTGACGTTACGTCTATTAATCAGCAATAATGGACGACAATGGTTAATGCTACTGAAACGCATTTATATTCTATGTACGTAGATAATCTACGTGTAATACCCATTATCCAATGCATACAAATAGAATTATATATGCAACAGCCTCAAATAATAAACAAAATGGTCTACATATTTACTTCCAAAACCAGGAATTCTATTTCATATAACCATAGATTACAGATGAAGATTGTCCGTGAACAGTCTGAATAGCCCTCAAGCGTTAGTCAACAGTTCTTTGTGCATAACAAATGATGCTCCGAGTAATCATGTAGTCAGTTTCAACGGTATGTGTATATATATATATATATATCACGTCACGTGTGCATTCTGCCTGTATACACGTTTATGTATATATATATATGGATAGTGATGTGAATTTGAATGCTAGGTAACAATATGAGGGCAGCTTACATTGATTGATGATTTATGAGTCTATACATTTGTTTTTGTCACGGGCTCGCCGGTGCTTTGTTTAGAGCGGATTGATGTGGAATAGAAATTAGTCATTCGTTTTGGATTATACAGCTTTCGTTGAAATTATAGGGAAAATCTGAAATCTTTTAAAAGAATATCTAATATTTACTATTGGCGGTGTTATGAAATATTAATTGTTTAATTTAAAAAGAAAAATTTAATGACTGCCTGGAACTATATTCATTAATCTGCATTAATATTAATGAAGGCATGTCGAACTAAACAAAAAAATTGTTCTTTTTATAAAACGTATTTTTCAAAAGGTTCGTCAACGTCTAAGAATTAAAAATTCAAATAAAGCGAAGACCACAAGCCTCCCATCAAATCCTTCTACATCCTCTTTTAATCTCCTAAACCGGCAGCAAAAAGCAAAGTAAGCTCTACCTTTTCTTCCCGCGCTTTTATACGTCCTCGTTCGTATTGTTCTCCCAACAACCCGTTTGTCGAGCTTTAAAGCTCCGAAAAGAACGGAGCGATAATTCGCAGGGCCGATTCATTTGCATTATCGCGCAGCTGAATAAGTGATCGTCGCCGGGACGCGTCTTGAAAGGCTCGGCTTGAATAATTTACGGCCCGGGAGTAAAAATCGAATCCTCGGAGGTTCTTTTCGTCCGATAGAGAGGGAAGAGGCGCATCCCGCTCGTCGTTAATTCACGAAGCTCTAAATCCTTGCGTAAATTTGATTCGCTGACCAGGAGTTTAAGTCCGACGAGAGATTTATCGCGCAACTGCTTATCCCCTCGCTATCTTTTGCAAACGAGGCGTAAATTCGGAGGAGAGTGCGAGCCAACCTTTAAATCGAACGGCGATTTAGCATTGGGAGGAATGCAATGAACGCGGTTTTCGATTATTCGACTGAAGGAGAGGTTTTTAAAATTAATTTAGAGCTGGAAGAACTGCTGGAATTCAGGTTAGTACGTGGTGATTTATATTATTGTGTGGCATTGATGCTTTTATAGTGCGATAGAGTAATTGGAATATTTCCCGCTGCTTTAATGATATGCACTCTTCCCTTTTCAGACTCTTTTCAGACCTTATTAAAGTATTGCTTTTTGAAAGCTAAACTGCATTTATTTTCTATTTTAAAATTACATTTTTTTTTATGAATATTAAATTTTTAATTTAAAAATTTACATATATTTGCTTTAATTTTCATATGCATTTTAATATTAATTTTGAACATTAATATTTTAAATTATTTGACAGGAAATATCGTCAGCATTTATCGTAAAAAAATGATATGAATATATTAATAAAATTGTAATAAAATTTGTTTATATATATATATATATATATGAATAAGAAGTGTACAAAAGTTATAACACAATCTTTTTCAAAAAGATCGATTTATCACAGTAAATTATCTTAAAAAGTATCGAGCTCGTTGAACAGTACATTTTATAGAATATAATCTTAGGTTATATACTATAAAATGATTCCTGAGCCACGCTCTTGCATAAAACTAAGAAACTTTAAAATGTTTCAAACATTAACTAAAAAGCCTTTCATTTTCATGAAATCTTTGACCGTCCAATTCCTAAAAGTCCGAAAATGTCACGACCTCGACTTCCAAGGTCCCTTAAAAAGCTTCGCTTTATTTAATGCAGCGGCAGTACTTATAGGCCATTACTCCCGAAACATTATCGCATTTCCAGCACTCGGCGTCGAAAACAGGAAAAGACTCAGCAGCTCGGTCGAAATGCACTTTTCGCGAGAGGTCACTCACCAGTCCCTGCACTCACAATCGTAATTTCGGCCGGCCGCAAAGGTACACGCCGAGCAAAAAGGCGAGAGCAGAAAACCGCGAGTCAGAGCGCGTATAAATTCTGGCGGAAGCGTAGCTAAGTCATCACTCGGAGTCGTTCGATCGGCGACGATTGAACAGCCAAGTTGGGCAAATCGAAGTTCTCGAGTCGCGAAGGTAGAGGAGCTCTGCCGAGATGGAGAAGAACCTCCTGCTTTTGTTCGACCGGCCCCACGAGCCCATTTACGTGCCAAAAGGAGATCAAAGGATCAGTTTGGAAATCCCGCCAAATTATTTGGTAATGGGATTTCTTTTGCATATACATATTGATTTCTTTGAATATTTTTAATTTATTCAGATGGTATAATATGAATTAAATAAAAAAAAATTGGTTTGCTGTCGAATCATACATTGGCGTAATAATACAAATTTTATTTCAGTAAATGCTGCTTTTATTGCATTGCTTTAAAAAAAATGTGATCCTACAGCTATAAATATGTCGATTTAATGTTTGTTACAAAAGTATTTGTTTTTAAATTTAATAATAATGTTAACATCAATGTATTTTATTATACATTTTTGACCATAATTAGAACTTTCCGTGAGGCATAAGTAACAAAAACAAGCTTAAATTTATTGTAAAGACGCGCTTTAATTACTATCTTATCAGAAGTATTACTTATTTATTTATAATCAAACGTAATCATTTATAAAAATTTTAAGATTCTTTAATTTCAATATACAGAAACCAAATATATCCTAAACGTGCAATAGATTTGAGAAATAAATCCTAATCACTGAAGAAAAGAACTTAATCCTAATTTAGTGCGTTTCATTATTTCCCGGCAGCCAGAAAAATACCAAGCATTGGCCCAAAGGATCCTGGATCGCTTCGGCAATGAGTCCCTATCGACGGTTCCCATAAAACAAGTAGCCATTCCCGACTTGAGCGTGCCATTGGCACTTAGCCGTCGGGATAATTTCTCGTTATTCATTTCCTCGCATCGGAAAATGGCCGCTCATCTCACTAATCTCTTCATGGGTATGCAATTATTGCGCACTTTATTTAATTACATATCCTTTTTAATTAACAGTTACTTTGTTGGTTCAGTTTTTAATTAACTTTGTTGGACCATTTTTTTAATTAACAGTAACATTGTTGGTTCATTTGCAAAGGTAAAGAAATATTCATTTTCCTGAAAAATATAATACAGTAGGCAATTCGATTGAATAATAATCCGTTTGATTAAATGAATAAATTTTAATGTAAAATCTTGAATTTCCACACATTCTATGCGCACAATTCGGATTGTCCGAACAAGACATCCAATCGGTGGAGGATCTGCTGTCACTGGCAGCTTACTGTCGCGATCGAGTGAATGCGCAGATGTTCGTCTACTCGCTCTCCGTGGCCATACTTCATCGACCTGACACCAAACATCTTCAACTACCCAAGCTGACCGAGATCTTTCCCGACAAGTACATGGATAGCTCGGTCTTCCATCGTGCCAAGGAAGAAGCCAACGTTTTACCTTCCGGCTTACGCGTATGTTCTGCCTTTTGAATTTCAGTTGTGTTTATCGGTTGGTCGAACAAAAGATTTAGTCGTGCTTTACAATTAGGCATTTTTTAATCCGTTAATTAACATCTTCGGAACTAGTTGTCTAATTATAAAAGTAGCACAATTAACGTCCTTAATTATAAAGTAAAATTTATTAAGTTTGTAAGTATGTTTCGCCTCTAAATGCAGTTAATAGATTAAAATTTTAATTTTGATTCTAATTTAAAGTGATAGTCGCTAAAAGAAATTCAACGTTCTGCTTTTACGTCAATATCCCAACATTGAAACTAAGCTTAGTAGAAAACCTGCAAAATGACTCCGTCGAAGCATTCTAAACGGCAATGCCAGGAGCATAAGTGCGGCCAAAGTCTCATGTAAATCGGTCCGCGGAGTAGAAGGGCGGAGGAGGGGGGGCATCGAACCCTCTCAATTAGCAGTAAAACGGCGACTATCCACGGAAATAGGATTAGCGGCAATAACCATTTAAGCGAAACTGGTGCGCAGACGCCGATCGAGATCCCGCTGGACTTCACCGCGACGGACGCGGACCCGGAGCATCGAGTCGCTTACTGGCGCGAGGACGTTGGCATCAATCTACATCACTGGCATTGGCATCTCGTTTATCCGTACGAGGGACCCCGAGTCGCGGTCGATAAGAACAGGCGCGGCGAGCTCTTTTATTACATGCATCATCAGATGATGTCTAGGTAATTTTTTACTATATTCTTTGCCGAATCATTGGTGTTCTTTTTTTATTTAATTTTAAATTCGAACGTTTATACTCGTTTTTTTCGTTACGCTTTATTATTTGCAATTACTTAACTGATAAAAAATTGTTATTTTACCACAGACAGAATAGAATTAAAATGAATTATTTCATTTAATTAGTTCTGATATAATATTTTATAATTTATTATTACACGAGAATGAAAATGTAGATTTAAAATGAAATCGAAGTCGAGTGTAATTTTAATAAGCAGTATAAAAATGCATATTATAAAAAATTAATATAATGAAAGCTGCTTGTCCAAATTAAGACAAACAGAATTTAGATCCTCCCGCAAGACACAAAACAGCTTCAATTACCAAATGCCTCCAGATACAATATAGAGCGGCTCTGCAACAACCTTCCCCGCGCCGGCCGCTTCAGCAACTTCCGCGAGCCCATCCCAGAAGCCTACTTCCCCAAGCTGGACCAGACCGTCTCCGGGCGCGCCTGGCCAGCCCGTCCAGCCGGCTTCGTTCTCTCCGACGTGGACCGGAAGTCCGACGCCATGAGGTTCGAGCTGTCGGACATGGAGAAATTCCGAGACCGCATCCTCGAGGCCATACGTACCAAGCAGGCGAGAAACAAGCAAGGAGGCGTCACCCCACTGGACGAGACGACCGGCATCGACACTCTGGGGAATATGATTGAGGCCAGTCTCCTCAGTCCTGATCTCTCCTACTACGGGGACCTGCACAACATGGGCCACGTCGCCATCTCCTTCTGTCATGATCCGGATAATCGCTTCTTGGTACGCCCGGGCTCATCCCGCTTTCAGCTGGGCTTTTTATTTAACTCCCTCGGGGAATGACGGCGGAGATTTTTATCTCGGCTCTGACCTTCCAGGAGTCCTTCGGAGTTATGGGCGACGCCACGACCGCCATGAGGGATCCCGTTTTTTATCGCTGGCACGCGTTCGTCGACGCCATTTTTGCCGAATTCAAAGACAGCCTGCCTGCTTACTCGGCGCAACAGGTGAGGATTGAGGGCTAACTTTTTTCAGGTCAGGATGAGTGGACGCTTTAGATCTGGGATGGTAATGACTGAGTGATCAGTGTGGGAGATAATGCGAGGAATTAAATTGGATAAGTAAGAATTATTGTTGGGAAATATTGAGGGTAAACTTTAGATTTTGTGCAAGCACTTTTTATTGAGAAAAATAGGGCGTTTTTAAAGCCGTATGAATGCTACATAATGCGTGACTGAAGATGTAAAGGATATTCCAACTAATAGGATGTTGTTTCGTTTGAAAGACTCTAAAACGTAAATCAAAGGAAAAGGCTGAGTTGCGAACTTTCCAGAAATAAAATAAAACAAAGTTTTTATTAAAATTTCATTCTACTTGATTTATTTTCCTTAGATGAGTTGTTTGCTTTATTTTGCATAAATATAAGTAAACGTTTAGAAATTTTATTTATGATAAAATTTTTTACAATTAAATCATATCGCACCCTGCAAGAAAGTTATCGCTATTGATCCCCAATTATCCACAGAAAATATCCAAATCACAGCTTATAAACCAGACTAATAACGTTGCTACGATCTAATTTCCCAAATCTACGTTTAATAACACCCGGACTTTTTGCAGCTTACTTTTCCGGGGGTGACCGTGACGGACGTTCGCATCAACACTCCGCAAGCTAATCCCAACACGCTGAACTGCTATTGGACAAAGAGCGACGTCGATCTGTCTCGAGGCCTGGACTTCACTCCCCGAGGATCTATTATGGCTAGGCTGCAGCATCTCAATCACGACAATTTCTCGTACATCTTCTCGGTGAATAACACGAATAGTAAGGATGTGATTGGCACGGTACGCGTTTTCATCGCGCCTAAGTTCGACGAGACCGGAGCTCACTTTAGCTACAATGATGAGAGGACACTGATGATTGAGATGGATAAATTTACTACTAGAAGTAAGGATTCTTTTAAATAAAGAGAAGCTATATGATTATTTTTTGTTTGAAAAAATTATTGAAAATTTTTCACTGGAAAAAAAAAGTTAAAAAAAAAGGATTAATTCATTTGTTCATTCAAAAAGATTTTGAAAAATAAGCTTTTGGAACATAATTATTTGAATAACAGCATTTGAATAATTTCCATTAAAAAATTTAGTTAGAAAAGGCCAAAGCACAATAACAAGGAACTCGGTCGACTCTTCGATGACAATTCCTTTCGAGGCCACTTTCCGTAACATAGACCAAAACAGGCCAAGTGAACAGGATATCCAGAGCTTCGACGCATTCAACTTCTGCGGTTGCGGCTGGCCGCAACACATGCTCGTACCTAAGGGAACAAAACAAGGCTATCCTATGGATCTATTCGTCATGATATCTAATTATGAAGAGGACAGGGTATCACTCTATCACTTAGCTTAATTGAGATCGCTTTATGATCAGTGAGTCATAATGTAAGCGCCAAACGTATTTTTTGCTCTAGGTGGTTCAAGAGGAAGCGACTGGATGCAGGGACGGAGTCAGCTTCTGCGGATTGAGAGATCGCAAATATCCAGATTTGAAGCCAATGGGATATCCGTTCGATCGAGTGCCGCGCACAGGTGTGGCTATGTTGACTGATTTCGTTACGCCGAATATGAAAGTGCAGCAAATTACTGTTAGATTCAATGACACTATAAAGATTCGACAACGAAATAACACTCAATCGGTGGTCAGGCTTTAAATAATTGAATATTTGGAAATAAAATTTTGTGTTCGAAAAACCAAGCAATTGATGTATTAAATGTTATCTGTTTATTCTATAGAAAATAATAATAACATTACAATTTACAATATGCAAATGTATTTTGGACTATTAAATAAATATGCTTTTGAAATCAAATATATTCCTTTTTTGATTCCTTTATGTTATAAAAATAATTAATTTAAAAAGTAATAATTCATTAGATAAATAACATCATAACAATAATAAATACAATCACTTTTAATAATACATTGAATAAAGCTTTACTAATTAAAATTGTAAAAGTATGTTTTAAATATTCAATTACTCATTAAAATATATTAATGTACATGTAAATATTCGTCGGAAACAGGTTATGCATTTATTTGTATTCATTAAATATTGAATATTATTTTATATTAATTTTATTTTTCACGTCTGACGCTTGGTGGCGCATCCTAACGTTTTACACTTCTCATGACAAAATTAGCAACCGATAACTATTAGAAGAGCTTATATTTTTGACTTTCTAGACTCTCAGAGTCTACAATTTGCAACGCAGGACAAGAAGTTTTTATAAAAGGCTAGAATCAAAATTTTAAAAATATAAGTAAAATCTTAGTAAAAATTATATAAATTATTTTTACTTGAAATTTAAATACATAAATCTAACGGAATCAGAAAACCAAGCTCACGAAAAATTTAAAAGAAAATTTTAATTTTTCCTCTACTTAATAAATCAGAAATCCGTTTTCTAAATCGACTTGCAAAATGTTTCTAAAGATAATCCTACTTTTTAAACAAACAACCACACTTAAGTTTTGGAAGCCACTTCCTTCGTAGATTAAATATATGATGAGCAAAAAACTAATCTTTTTTATCTTTTAGATAATACCTTCGAAGAAATCCAAATGTGTACATTTTAAATTGACACGAACGAGTATTGCAAATAATCAATAGATAATTCAATTTTTATAAAATAAT
>JAWWEM010000027.1:4619464-4630026 GCA_035582935.1 Ormyrus thymus
ATAATCCATGTTTTATTTTATCATTTTGTGCCTTATTTCGTAAAAGTGGTCACGTATTCAGAATCCATGCAAAAAAGTCACATTTCCATGCGGAAATTAAAAAATTTTTATTCTTTCTGAATTTTTTATTCAACACATTATGAAACGTGAAATTTATTTTTAATCTTCAACATCTTTGATTTTACTCAGGAAATTAAAAATATACAATCGTTTTTCATTTCTAAAGCTTCATCTTTATTTTAATGTACATGCAGGCAAAAAAATAATGTACAACCCGAGCCAGTAGAAATTTTGCGGCTGCAAAATGGGGTGCATCTAGCCAACTGAGAAGAATTATTAAGCCTATCAAATAAAAAATAGCAAAAACGTGGTTAATTTTTCTTTATTTAAAGTAATACGAGCTGCAAAATAAGGTGCATCTGCAAGAAAAAACCGCAAAGAATGGAATGTAAATTCAAGCGAATGAGCAGCGCATTCTTTTTCAGTGGTTTTTAATTCTTTGTAAGTTTTCTTAAACTGTGGATTCGAAATCTCGTCTCTTGTTTATATTTCACCAAATTATTTTCTAACTCTTCATCTTTGAAGTTGAATACTTACTTTTAAAAATTAAAAACTAATTATTTGAATAGCTTTAAACTTCTTTGAAATAATCTATAATACAACGCTGTTACAGTATAAACAGTTCGCTCAAAGAAAATTGAAATGCTTTGACAACGATTGACGATAGATACCCCGTCAACGATTCCCATTAAACAATTGCCCGAGTTTACTTTTACAACTTGGCTGTTAGGACAGTTTTTCACTGTCCATATAGGCTCATCGAAAAATAACTGATTGCCTCCCTCGTAGAAATTGAAAACATTTTTAGAGCATTTTTTGGCTATTTTTAAGAAAATGGCCAATGAATGTTAAAATTTTGCCTCAAAACATGTGATTTCTACTAAGGCTAATAGACATCTTTTTAGGTACTTAATTTATCGTGATTTTTTCATTGATATAATTGTACAAATTCTACAGTACACGAAAACTAATTTTGGACAAAAATTACAAATAAAATTCGGGCAAAAATTCCATCTATGAATATGAATCCGGGCCCCTTCTCACATTTGAGTAAATTTTGAAGATTTCTCTACTCATTTGAATGAACTATTATTCCTGTTGCTTCCTTATTTATATATTATAAGGTTATGTTACTGACATTCTGTATTCCAAAAATAATCCATGAAATATGATTTTTTGACCTATATTTATTCAATGTGCAATGCAATATTTCTTACCAGTATCGCATTAGTTATCTACAACTGTTTTCAAAATCTAAACTATAATCAACATTTTTAAAATAATTTAATTGCTTTATTTAAAAAATGTATGAGTACAGTAGAATTTGCTATCGCTAGCAGCATGCTGTCTTGACAGGATCAACGCGCAGATGTTCGTCTATATGCCTTCTCCGTAGTTATCCTTCACCGCCGAGTTACGAAGCGTCTTCCGACTCTAACTTGGGGAAATCTTCTCCGACAAGTATATGGACAGTTCTGTCTTCGAAAGACCTAAAGAGCAAGTCAACAGTGTTCCTGCGGGATCTCAAGAACGTCAAAGTATTTAGTGTAATTTTTTGCTTCCTCAAGGAGGAAGTTGTGTTACGCCGACAAAAATGTTCGTGTCTTTATGTACTGTGTGTGTGTGTGTGTGTGTGTGTGGTAAATGTATATTGACTATAACTTTTGAAATATACATGCGATTTTGACCGGGTAAAGCTTATTTAATTTCTTTTTATGTGCTATTTTAAGTTTATTATTTTGTTTATAAATTTATTTATTTTCAAAATTATAAGTATTTATAATTAAGATGCCGGAAAACTTCTTTTTTTCAAACATACTGGACACAAATTTCTGAACTTTCCGGTTCTTCCCATATTTCTTCGCGACAAATTATTCAATTTCGTATATTATAGGTCTTACCTATTCTTGATCCTCTTCTTTCATTTCTATTAATATTTAATTTATATTTATTTCTGATCCATTTTCTACTTATATGAAATGTCTTTTTCCTACCTCTCATTCTATTATTTTTGTAGCACATTTTTGAAATATTACTATTTTTTTTCTTTTTATCTTTAAACTATCGTTTAATTAAAGGTTATTTATAAATCTTTTTTTTTGAGTATATAGAAATTCTATTTATATAATTTCATCTTTTTTTACTTTTTCTAAAATTTAATTAAATCCAATTATAAAGCTTCAAATTATAACGTTTTTTTTTTAAATTTCAATTTTTTAAACAAAATAATTTTATAATAATACATTTCTAATAAAAAATATTATTTTTTATATAATATCTACGAAAGCACGTGGGTATAAATCTTCATTGGCACTGGCACCTTATTTATTCATCTGACGGTCCACGAGTTGCAGTGAATAAGCTATAACTTAGCCTTGATTAGTTCTGTTACACTTTCCTAATCAACAATTCTAATAGCCAAAATTTTATGGGTACCGTGCAAACCTTTAGTGGATCTAAGTTTGACGATTCTGGGCCCTTGTTAAGTTTGAACGACTGGAGGAAGCTTGTGATAAAGACGAATAAATTTAATAAACTTTATTCGAACTTGAATGTAAATTTCTTTTACTGATATAATTTTATTGCGTATAAGTAAGAATTGGCCAGAATACAATAGCATTTGCATTAATTAACTGGTCGAAAGTACGTTCCGCAACGTAGATCAAAATAGAGCAAGCAAGGACCTTCAGAACTTGGATCAATTCAACTTCTGCGGCTGTAGATAGCCGCAGGACATGCTTGACCACAAAGGGTCTAAGCAAGGTTTTCCTACAGATTTGTTAGTTACGATTTCGAACTATGAATTTGACTAACCGGGTAATTTCTCAACCGTGTGTTAATTGACTGATTTATTGCAAAGGTATGGGTATATTAACAAGAAATGAACATTCAACTCATCAGTAAATATATTCACTCTTTCTGACCCACATTTAAATCATTCAAATTCGACTCATTGCAGCAAAATCTTCTAAAATCAATTGAAAAATTCCATACTCGCTTAAAAACATGTACAGTCCCCCTTTCCTTCCTTCTGCCGTGTCAGCCAGCATAAATTTTCCCGACAGCTGTCAACCTCCCTAAGTCTTCCGAAGCCAGTCTATTTACGTAAAGATTAATCCGACCTTAGGCGAATGAAGCCGATCCCACGGACTGGCTCACTCGCGTCAGCTTCTGCGGATTGAGGGGTCGTAAGTATCCGGATACGCCGGCAATGGGCTTCCCGTTCGACCGGCTGCCTTCGTCGCTTCCAACGTGAAGCTGCAGCAAATCACCGTGAGGTTCAGCGACGCTATCGAGCCGGGGCAAGACGATCCCGGGTGTAACTTTGAGATTATTGGGCGCTTTTAGAACAGGGGGTTTGATAAGAAAGTTTACGTTGAATTAGAACTTTTTGGACAAATATTTAATTTCGTTGTAATTTAATAATAAAAGTAATAGATAATAATAATAGATTATTTAAAGAATTTTTGAAAAATTGTTAGATAAATGTACTGAGTTTAATAAGACTTTTTTGTCGTATTTTAGCACGCATTGACACAAAGTAGAAAGGAAAGGGTAATTGTAAATATATATATATGTTTTTCAACGAGTATATTAAATCTTGAAATTTGAAATTTTATTTTACGCTGATTCTAAGTTAGTCAAAAACTATTTAATACTAGATGTCCTACTACTTTCTACTCTGAAATTAACTCAGAACTAGTAAGTTTATTATGTTAAAAAACATGCAAGATAATCGCTATGAACTTTTGTAACTGATAAAAATTAAAAAAAAATAGTAAAATTTCAAAAAGTCTACATTGAAATTAATTAAAAATCTAGCCAAAGAAGAAGAATTATTAAAGCAATCAAATGAAAAATAGCAAAGACGTGGCTAATTTTTCTTTATTTAAAGTAATACCAGCTATAAAACTGTCTCACCTTTTATACCCCTCTAAAGTGTCGAAACCGATAATCTAAAATTGAAAAAGTTGAGCCGGAAACTTTTTAAGACTGTCGGCACATAAGTGTCTTGTTCTATAACGTTCGCGCTCAGAATGATAATTGACGGCTTTCTTTCGACTAGCTCTTGCACGAGCCTGAGTCTCTGCGGTTTCCGACGTAACTAGGGGACGAGCACCGCATTCAAAACTTCCTTTTATGAGAAAAATAGAGGAAAAATGTGACATCTTAGACGGAAACCAATTAAATTTTATATAAAATGTATTTGTACGATGCAACAAATAGCTCAATTATCTTAAATATTTATTCTTGTTCAATAAAGTAGTGTTTTATAAATTATCATAATGATTCATGCACTAAAAACTATGGATCTCTAAACAAAATATAATCTGTAATAATAAGAATAAATAAAAATTGTCTTCATTTAAATTTCTTAAAATATTTTTTAACACAATATTTTCTGGTATGAAGTGTGTTTCCTAATTACCAGAAAGCAATGAACTCGAATGCTTCTCTTCATAATCTTAATGTTCACTCCCAAGATTATCGTGCGTTAATTCTGATAATATACACTAAGATATATACAATTTCAGATTGTTTACTACCTAAGTGTTTCAAAATGCACCTGCGACATGAAGTAACATAGTAACTTTTGAAATTAACTTTTAAGAGATTTTTGACGTTGACTTGTTACGGAACGCGTCAGTTGTTTTGTAATAAAAAATTCAAATTTTGTCTACAAAAATAGTAAAGTTTTATAGTATTTTTAAATGTATATATTATTTATAAAACATTAAGAGTTAAAACTGTATCTTTCTCGTTTAATTAATTTAAAATACTTTTTTACTTACAAAGCAAATGACGTTTCTAAGTAAGCAGTATAAGCATAAACCTAATAAAGCATAATAAAGCAAAAATCTACATAAATCCTTCACTTCCTAAACAAACAAGTATAACAACTAAGTACCAAGCAACTCTAATAATCAGAATTCCCGTAATAAATAAAGCCGAACTACGAAAGTTCCTACTATCATATCCTACTTTATCTCCCCGAAGACACTCGGCGAAAACAGGAAGGGTCACGTTACGATCCATATAATTTCCACGAGCAGCCGGAGGTCACCGCTCTCATATTTTCGGCTTTCCCGTCGGTCCGACAAAAAAAAAATATAGGAGGGTCAGCAGGAATTCTGCGGCTAGACAAGGAGGCGCGAGTACTATCGGGGCTAGTAGAGAGGCTTTTATCTCGCTGAAAACCGCGAGGATCCTGCGGGAATGGAGTATAAATTCCGGCGCAATCGGAGCCAAGTCATCATTCAGCGTCTTTCGCTCCCATCGAGTCGATAGACGTTCGAAGGGGACAATACAAGAGTCGCCTCCTTAGCTGCGAATTTTTCCCAGTTGCCTCAGGGTGTATTAAACTCTATCGACGAAATGGAGAAGAACCTTCTGCTGCTGTTCGACCGGCCTCACGAGCCCATTTACGTGCCGAAGGGTGAGAATAAAGTCAGCTTCGACATCCCGCCGAGCTACTTGGTAAGTCATTTATTACTTATTTTTTCGTTACTTGGGCCTTAAACGTTTATTTAATAAGTTGCCGTTTTATAGACTATTATAACGCAAATTTTAACGGACATTTTTATTTATTTAAAAAGAAATCTTTTAAGGCACAATTACATTTTAAGTGTTAATAATTATACGCGATAAATTATAAAATAATATATTATTTTAATTATTAGTTTCGCATAATATTAAAGAATTTTGATGTTATAAAATATGCAATTTATGCCATTAAAATTCTTAAATTACAGTTCCATTACATTTTTTAAAAGCATTCCTGCAGCTTCAATTACCATTACAAAATAATTAAATTAAATACGATCCTGTTTAAATTTCACCATACCATTTCCAGGCTCAGAATACGTACTTCGAATCCCATCAATTTTTCTCGCGCAGTTAAAATTGAAAATTCGAGGCCGACCCCCAATCGCATTTATTTATGCGATGCATTATTTACATTTTTCCAGCCGGAGCAGTACCAGCCTGTCGCCCAGAGAATATTGAACCGCTTCGGCAACGATGCTCTGTCCTCAGTACCTATCAAGCAAATCGCCATCCCCGATTTAAGCCTTCCATTATCCCTCGACCGGCGCGCCAACTTTACGCTGTTCATTCCAGCGCACCGAAAAATGGCTGCTCGCCTTACTGAGCTCTTCATGGGTAATTATATATAATATTGATAATTTAGCGATTAAGATTCAAAGTACGTCGCCAAAGCAGACCATCAATATATTCGTTGGTCGTCAAATATTACTGCCTCGTATCTTTTAAAATTGTCTTTTACTATACTCTGCTTCAAATAATTTAATCACAGTACGTCAATAAGTTTTCAAACTTTACATTGCCGAGTGCAGAAAGCAATTACGCCGACAAACTCAAGTTCCTTACCATCAATAAATGAATATCCCTCCGAATCAGCGTTTAATTGCTTAAGCAAGAGAGCTAACTAATCTTATTTGAATAAGGTATGCGCACGGTGGACGACTTGCTGTCGTTGGCAGCCTACTGCCGCGATCGAGTTAACCCGCAGATGTTCGTCTACTCACTCTCCGTGGCCATTCTTCACCGTCCGGACACGAAGCATCTTCCGATTCCCCAGCTGGCGGAAATCTTCCCAGACAAGTATATGGACAGCTCGGTATTCGCTCGTGCCAGCGAAGAAGCCAACGTCGTTCCTGCCGGTTCTCGTGTATGTGCGACCTCTCCTTTCTCAATTCTCTCACTGTGCGATGAAACTTTAATGAGGTGGCTCGTTAGTTAAGGCCAATGTTTGCAAAAGTGCATTTTGGAAATTAGAAGATTTCGAAAGCCGTCGTTCTTGATCGTGATTAAATTTCAGTTTTAAGAAGCAGTGCATTAAGAAGTAGTGCATTCTTTGGTATTCATGAATTTAATTAACGGCCTGATAGCTTATTTTTAAAATGAAGAAACAAAATTACCTAAATAATTTTTTTTATTAAACAGAGTGAATTTGTGCACTGAAAAATATTTTTGCCAACAGCATTGAGAAAATAGTGTAAATTGAATTTACAGCATAAACGCTGGAATACAATATTTTTCTATTCGAGCCCTCCTTTTCCCGAAGCCCATTATTCATCACCTCCTCAATTAATCAGACTCCATTGAAAATCAAACACAAAAAACATGAGCGATCAATTCTACTTTTCCCAACTCGCAGACTCCGATTGAGATCCCGTTGGACTACACGGCGACGGACGCGGACCCGGAGCACCGAGTTGCTTACTGGCGCGAGGACGTCGGCATCAATCTCCATCACTGGCACTGGCATCTGGTCTACCCGTTCGACGGACCCCGAGTCGCGGTCGATAAGGACAGGCGCGGCGAGCTCTTTTATTACATGCATCACCAAATTATGGCCAGGTAACGCTTACTTGAATTAATAACGATTGCGGGTCATTTCTTCTGATTGTCGCTTGGTGACTTGACGATGAAAAATAGGATCTTCTCAAGGCTATTTGATTTTTTGCGTCAGCCTTGCTTAAAGCTTTTAGTGGAGATTTATTTCTGTGGAATTGCGATATTTAATCAATGGGCAAAGCTAGTACTGCACGTTTCCTTTGATGATATGATTTTAATTCAGTTGATAAATTCAAAATTAGTAAATATCGAAGAGTGCTTCCATTGAATGCAATTACAATTTACTATTACGCATTTGTCGAAATAATGCACCGAACGAAACAAAGAAAAACTAGCTACATAATTGAATCCCAATTAAAACCAACCCGTCAATTTTCTGCTCCACAGATACAACGTTGAACGTCTTTGCAACAATCTCCCACGAGTCCGTCGTTTAACAAATCTCCGCGAGCCCATTCCTGAGGCCTACTTCCCCAAGCTAGACCAAACGGTTTCCGGTCGTGCTTGGCCAGCCAGACCTGCCAATACGGTGCTGTCCGATATCAATCGCCAGGCTGATCAACTGAGATTCGATATTGCCGATCTCGAACGCTTTAGGGACAGAATTATCGAGGCTATCCACACCCGCTCTGCTCGCAGGAACACAGGTGGTGCTACTCAGTTGGATGAGAATACTGGCATTGATTTACTTGGTAACATGATGGAAGCTAGTATCTTGAGCCCTGACCCAACTTACTACGGAGATTTACACAACTTGGGGCATATTGCTATCTCGTACTGCCATGATCCTGATCATCGTTACTTGGTAAGAAACGATGGAATGTGAATATTTGGTAAAACATAGCGTTATTAACGGACTGTTTTGAACGATTTACCAGGAATCTTTTGCTGTCATGGGTGATTCCACCACTGCCATGAGAGACCCGATTTTCTACAGGTGGCACGCATTTGTCGATACTGTCTTTACTGAATTCAAAGACAGCCTAACACCGTACACTCAACAGCAGGTAAAGTGCTCACCTAAAGCTAACTTTTTTAAAAAATATCAGACAATCGTACTAACATCAAAACATTTAGCTGTCCTTCCCAGGTGTTACGGTAACCGATATCCGCATCAACGCCCCCGCAGCTAATCCCAATACTCTGAACACCCACTGGACCAAGAGCGACATCGATCTATCGCGCGGATTGGATTTCACCCCTCGAGGATCTATCCTAGCTCGTCTGCAGCATCTGAACCATGATGAGTACACTTACTCTTTCACGATCAATAATGCCAATGCCCAGGAAGTGAACGGCACCGTGCGTGTCTTCATCGCTCCCAAATACGACGAGACTGGGCGTGCTCTCACTTTGAACGACCAGAGGTTGCTTATGATTGAAATGGATAAATTCACCACCAGGCGTAAGTCTTTGATCTCAATCCTATCCTAACCAAGTAACGGTGATCCGTTATAATTCCAATTAATTTTACAGTGAGGAGAGGACAAAACGTCATCACCAGAAACTCCACCGAGTCCGCATTAACCATTCCATTCGAGGCTACCTTCCGCAATGTCGATGCCAACAGACCAAGTAGCGATGATCTTACATCCTTCGACCAATTCAACTTCTGCGGATGTGGATGGCCCCAGCACATGCTGGTACCTAAAGGCACCAGGCAAGGATACCCAATGGACTTGTTCGTCATGGTCTCCAACTACGAGCAAGACAGGGTAACCTTCAAATCTAACAAATTCAACGTGCAAACTGTTCATCACGTAAAACTGCATACCTAATCATTGTCTTTACTTCAGGTAAACCAAAGCGACCCAACCGGCTGCCGAACCGGAGTAAGCTTCTGCGGATTGAGAGACCTCAAGTATCCGGACGCCAGAGCAATGGGCTTCCCCTTCGATCGCATAACTCGTGCTGGCATTAACTCGATGGCCGACTTCCTCACTCCCAACATGAGGCTCCAGCAGGTCACCGTCAGGTTCAGCGACACCGTTAAGGCGCGCCAAAGCGGCGGTAATCAATCGGTCGTACGGCTTTAAATCAATAGCTTTGCATTAGGTTGATAGTTTATTTCGTATTGCTGGCTCATAGTCTTTTTGGCTATTTAATTTGGCTTGTATTTTATTTGAAATTTGAAATTATAAAAGTGTTGGCTCTTTGTAAGATGTCGCGAAAAAATATAATAAAGATATTCTGTAATATGTAATTCAAAATAGTTGATTATTTTTATGAATCCTACAAATTCCTAAGTTTATTTGTACTTGAAACAATCATTTAGTTGTGAAATTTTTTTAAATGAGTTATTCAATTTCAATACTAATTTTTAAATCATTAAAGATGAAAATGCATGAATATAAAGTAAATTAATTACTTGAAAAATAGAGAAATTTAATAAAGTAAATAATGTCTAGGCAAATATTAAAACCAGAACGCGACTAAATTTTACAAAATGTTTGACAAAGCTTGCTTAAAAATAATTTGAAAATACCCAGAAAATGAAATCTCTCAAAAAGCAGACAGTTTCAATCGCATTGAATTACCTTTCATACAAGTTTCAGAGAGGGCAAACAGAAAATAAAAACGTAATACAGAGCTCAGAGAGAGAAGGAGAGAGATTTACTACCCAGGCATCAGAGGAATTAAGTGAAAAATGCGCGTGCAGCTCGCCGTAGGGGGAACCTTAGAAGCTCCTCTCGAGCTGTCCAATTACACGGCACTCACGTACAACAACGGTCAAGTCTTCGTCCGAGCAGATCGGTGCTCAAGACTGATGCTCCCGCGAGAATAAAAGAGCCGGGAAGAGAGCCGAGTTAATTATACCGCCGGAGTTCGAAGGGAGCAGTAGCCCCGAACGTTACAGGTGGCTAATGCGAAAGCAAATGACTGCTTCTTTTGGCAAAACGCGATGCTTTGTACGAGTGATTAAGCTCTGCAAGCGTGATTTTTCAAGCGGTAACGTTTCAGCTTTCAAAGCTAATCCTCTGTTACCGAAGTGAAACTGATAGATTTTTTTCTGACTTGGAGATCTAGTCAGTGGATGTTTTTTTAGCAGAATGACTGTAAGATTATATTTGATATATTCTGTTTATTCTTTGTGTTTAAAGAGTATGGAAGATCCTGAATTT
>JAWWEM010000027.1:4632306-4666583 GCA_035582935.1 Ormyrus thymus
AGAAACCAGTCGTACATTAATTCAAATTTTACAGTGAACATTTTCATACACTTTCAATCAAAAACATACTATATTATAGAATTGATACGAATCTAGTTACCATAAGAAAAAACATTTGGAAATACTACTACCAATTAATCTGAGTCATAATGTTTATCAAATATGAGGCAATCCCGATAACTGAGATCACCCTTCGGAATCTTCTTCCCAGTAGTCTTTTGCGTGGGAATAATCTACGTACTGATATCCATTTTCATATCTTTCACGAAGTATTGATACTCTCCTGTATACATCTGGACGAGTTGAAGGCCCAGACATTTTTTTGAGTTCATGATTACCCGCGGGCGCTGAACTTGGATTTGCATTAGTATCTTTGGCAATTAGAAAATGCCGAAGATGGTTTCTGCATAGGTCCTTACTCATGAAAACATAATGTATAACATTTGAACTTGACGATTGCACACTTCAAATCTTTATAAATTTTGCAGATCTTAGTTTTACTCTCACATCTAAAATCAGAAAACATTATTGCATCAATTTGAAGCAAAAAGCAGCTCAAAACTAGGAAATCCACCGAAACGATGAACGCGACAAAAACTATATTTCAACGCACCAGAGAAATGACGCAAAGCTCTCTTTGACGCTCGTAAACCAGTGGCAGACAGAGTCTCATCAAGCGGCGATTATAAAGAGGAAATCTCGGCGTAAACCAGAGCGCGGAATCGTCTAAATTTCAAAAGCAAAATCCACTTTAATCCCCGGCGGCGCAATTAAAAGCTTTTCGGGGAGACGCGACGCGACGACAAGTTGGACGAATAAAAAGCACCGGCAGAGTTAAAACTCGTTGAAAACAATAACGCGCCGTCAGAGCTACAGTTTTGACAATCCGACCCGAGGCGATTCGCGGTCAAGCAAGGGAACCGGCTGCGAGCGAAACAATTGCCGCAGCCGAGAGATTAACCGAGCAAACTTTCGAGGGCCGCTGCTGCTTTCCGATGTCCCTGTTAGCGCGGCGATTGTCAGTGCCGCTAACGTGCTTTCGTTGACGATGCGTTAATTAATTAATAAAGTGGCAGAGAGGCTTATTGTGCTTTTTTTAGATTGCGACTTTTTTGTGGGGATCGATGGGAGCGCGTTAAAAGTGCTGCCGCAGAGTTGAGTTTTGTACTGTTTCATTTGTGCAGTGAAAATGTTTGGAGCAACGGTTTTTAGTAACTTTTTGTGTTTTTAGTTTAAAAGCTGTACAGAAAATAAACTTTTCTGTTAAACATTAAATCATTAATTTAAAAATAATGAAGCAGCATAATGTTTTAACGCAGTCTAATTTGAACTTGCCTTGATCGGGCAGTATACATATATAATATTTTGCGTATGTAGCGTAAAATTTTAGAATTTTTAATGAAAAAATCAAATAATATAACTCAATTTAATTAGCTTTACAAAAAATTACTAAATAAATTACGTCAAGACAGAATTTTGCTCGTAACGTTTATCATCTACTATTTATTACCATCAGTGAAATAGTTCCCTTAATAATCACAAAATTATCACTGTTTATCCGTAACTTCGCTTTACATAAAAAATTCTGTTCCCCCATTCACTCGGCTTTTATCAGACTTGCAAAGTTCGTTTAATCATTTCAAATGCAAAATTAGAGATGGTTCGACAGTAAATCAGACCGTAATTTTTTCGCTGTCTTGAGCTGTTATCTCGCCAAAAACGGAATAGTAGTACCGCAGCTCAAAGTTAAATTCGAACGATCGAGCTTGCGAATTATTACAATTTACGACTCGGAATCTGCATCTTTCGAGTCTTGTTGTAATTAATTTCATTAATTTGGCAAGTATATATACATTTATTCCATTATGTCCTCATACCCATAAATTCAATTTAAGCTGATGTGATTGCATTTAGATTTATCTGTATCCGTTCTAGATTATTATTAAACTATTTGAAGCCGCTTAAGTTCAATAAAACATCAACAAAATCCTCCTACGGGCAAAAGGTAAACTCCTCGTCATCCTTGTCAAAAAAAAAAATCAAATCCTCCCTAACGACAAAAAGCCAGTCGGCGGTCAGTTCAAAGGCTTCGCCTAATCGGCGAATATAAAAGATGAAAACGCCGCTTCCACGCGGCTAATCCGACCGGCGGGGGGGAGGGAAGCGAATAAAAGCCGAGCGGAGTCATCGCATCGACGAGTCATTAAGCGGGAACCGCGGTGCGCTTCCGCTTCGTACGAAACGACTTCCGGCGGAGGCAAAACAATTCCGGCCTCGTTATCCCGGCTTGTGCCTCGCTGCGATGGCTGTTTCTCGGCTAGTCCGCTGCGCGGACAATGCAATTGTTTGCGTGCGTTTTTCGGTGGCGGTTCGAGCTTTTTTCTCCTGGTTTTGCTGCATGTGGGGGGGGGGGGGGGATTTCGCGCGCCAGTTGGTCGTTCGATTTGCGCTGAGTGCACGCTTTCGAACTGAAATCTTTCCGTATGCGATAGCGATATTTTAGAAAATCCATGTAAAACTGCTGGAAGCTCGGCGATAAAAACGATCTGCGATAAGCGGCGCACGAAGCCACGTCGAATAAAGGCGTCTCCTCGATAAGCAATAATCCTTCCTTAAAAATTAGGCGAAGAAGCTGCGCCTGGGTCTCGTTCGAAATTTCAATTTTTCGCCGTGACAAGATCGCGTCGTCGATCAAAATTCCGCCCTCGTTCTCCTTAAACGTAATTCCGAGGCTCCGCTGACGGATATAAAATCGACAGCGAATAAAACCGAGCCCGACGTCCGTCATCCGAAATTCGAGCGGGGCGCGAGGCTGCAGACTGAATTCTCGTTGATTAGATAAGGCCGTGGCGGCGGTCGGCTGTCGGCGATAGTAAGAGTGGATTAGTTGACGGGCGCTTTTTCTGCGCGAACATTTTTCCTTTTCACGCTTTGAAATTAGTTCGTATGGCTGTTTTTTAAGTGTACTTTGGTGTAAATTTTAATAGACTTGAAGAGAATAGTCATCGAACACTTGATGTTTCGAACTAAAAACTGAAAATGTTGCATTTGATTTGGCTCTATTTTTCAAGAAACTTTGTTTAATTGATCTTGCTGAAATAACATTGGTATAGTTCATTCTAAGTTACAATATCGAAATTAATTGTAGGGTCTCTTTAAAATTATAAAATTATTATTATTCAATAAAATATCTAGAAATTTTATTTCGTCGAACAAAATGTACATTAAACAATAACATACTTACAAGTCACATCATATTACAGAATTTTTATTTGCAAAAAATTATAATCATATTAAATAAAAAGCCGATCACAAATATTAATTAAAACATTACCTTGAAGTAATTTAAAAATTTTCGCAGTCTAGAAAATTCAACTTTACTCAAACTAAATGAATGATCGCAAGATCACAGCTCAACAAGTGGTCCATCAGACTTAATGGAAAAAAAAACTTCCTTACCTATAATCTCCTGCTAGAAATTAAAATTAAAAATTCTCTGGTGAACCTCTATTCGCCTCATTGATCACATCAACGGTTTTTCTGCTGATCGATTTTACCAGAGCAATTAAAAAATTCTAAATTAAATTAAAAAATATTAACTTGTCAAAATAAAAATGAACAATTGAAACTTGATACAGAGAATAGTAATTTGTTTCGAAAAGCTTAAATTCTTCCGACTTACAATCACATCAAAAAAAATAAGCCAGAATTTCGCTTATTCTTTCCTGAAAAAAGCAAGCAGGTGTACACAAAGCGAGGCGGATAATCACGACTGAGCTCGCAGAAGAAAACTGAAGCTGACGTGAAAAGCCGAGTTTGAAAAATTTCATCCGCTTTTAGCGCTTCCTGTTAAGATAAATATTTGATAAGGTCCGCTTATTAATGGATCGACCAGCTGAGATGGAAGGACGTAATTACTTGCTCTTTTTTTCCTATCGGAAAAAGACTTTCGTGGATTTAATATTCAAATTGAATCTCTCTTGCCTTGCATCATTTGATTAAATCTCAATTGGGTGCAGAAGTTAATGAATTAAATATATGTTAAAAGTATATGTAAAGATGCACTTTCTGCTTTTAGAATTGACATAGATTTAATTTAATTAATTTTGTCAGCATTTTTCTTAATAGATTAGTAAAGAGACTGAAGTTAATTTTGAAGTGCCAAGCATATAAATATTAATATCGAAAATAATTTATGTAAAATCTAAGGGTAAGTAATTAAATACAGTGAAACGAAAATTCCTTGGGAATTAAGTACAAGATTATAGAATTACCTAATTTCGATAGAAGAAATAGATGTTATACTTTATAAGTAGATATTATCGGATAGATATACTATTTTTTACGGAAAACAGACCGACAACCTTAGTGAAAAGAATGAATAGAAAAATACAAATTTTAGACAAGTCTACATTTTTTTATTACGAAAACTTTTCTTTAATATATATTATTCGAATTACCCAAGATCCTTTCATATGATTTCGTATAATAAAAAATTTTTATTATCGCAAACAACAAATAACGAATGCTAAAGGAAATTTACTTTTTAAATTTATCTCAATACTTTTTTAATTACTTAAGTTTTACAGAGTTTTCTTTTTATAGAGTTGAGAAAAATATGTTAGTACATCTAGAAATAAATAAAAGTTGTTATTAAATGATGAGTTTTTTCTCGTTATAATTGTTACTTCTTAATTAGAAAGCAACATTGTTATGTATTAAATGGAAATAAAAATAATTTGTCCAATAAACAGGATCAAAATAGATAACGCCAGCTTAATTAAGAGACTATTTTATTTTGGTCTCCGTAGCTGTCAGCCCAATATCTAATTAGCAGATTCTTCTCTCTTCCTCATTCCCTTTCTTCGTCTTTCTTTCTCTCTAGATCTTCTACAACTCTGCGAGTTAATACCTAGTCTTCAAGGCAAAATGAATTTAAAAGGCACCCGAGAGGCGATGAAAGCTCTACGTTGCACCTGGTAAATAATAGAAGCGTCCAGAATACAAAATAGAATGATACCAAGTTCCAAGTAAAAGCTCACAAATTGCCATTTATCAACGTTTTTAAAAGAAAAATTCTTCAAACACACTATGCTAGTCAAAATACTAAAAACAATGATAGAACGAATTTGTCAAGGAAGTTTGAATCTATACTTATTACATAATTACAGTATTACGCAACATACTGCGCGTTTAATATAGAATATTCATGTGAATTAAATAAAAAAAGTTCAATTTTTAAAATAACTTGATTTAATAACGAATGCTCTTACTATATTTTGTCACTTTTGGATTTTGCTTGCATTGTGTAAGGATTATAGGGTTAGGGAATTTCTTTATACAATGGAAAACTAGGATTTGAGCAAAAGATGAAAATGTCAATTTAATTAAATAAGTTCTGCATTTTACAAAGCAATAAGTTACATAGGTATCCTTATAAGACGATCAAACAACTAACATAGAGTCTTTATAATTCCTTTATACATAAAATAAACACGTACATCTAAAACGATCCCGATTGACAGGTAAATAACACCACCGCATTCATATACGTTATAAACGTGTTTTCCTTTGAAAAGCGTAGTGTTTTATATCCGTGCTTTTAATTCGCTTAAATCTTCACTTGATTTCCTCATTTTTATATTTCATTACTCTTTTTTCGGTAAGGCGACTCAGAACTGACCATTCAAAATAATTAATAAAAAGCTCTTACATCTTATACATTATAAATGATATTGTTTTGTGAAACTTACTGAGAAAAAAACCATTTAACAAAGTTATTGTTACGTGAAAGTTTAAAAATAAAGGTGTTGAGTTGATTTTAATAATTCTGTGTCTCCTTAAAAATTGTTAAAGTATATTATTGCCGTAGCACAACGGAGGTAGGACCTTATTTGCACCTATGCGCTCATAACCAAAATTCCTTTTACTTGGAAGACTTTGGCGGGTCCAAATTTAACGATACCATGACCCACCGTTACTGAGCGCTTAGCACCAGAAAACTTATGATGTTCGTTTTTTTTTTCTTTCTATAGGCAGTACAAAATTTACCTCTTCTCCGTTATAGGCTTTTTCATGGCTTCGATATGAAATGCTAACGTTTAACGAGCGAGTTGCTACGTTATTGCATTGAAGATTGAGCAGTTCACCCTTCCTTGATTATTGTATATAAAGAGGTGTATGCGCTCTCGCATATAAAATTAAAAATTAAGGCTAAACTTTTTTGAACGCTGCAACTCCGCACTATTAGCTGCGCGGAATGCTTTGATTTTCAGTCAATTCCTCGGAGTTTGATATTCATTTCGATGCTCCCAAGAAATTTCATTGCTTCGGCTGTGTTATTCTTCGACGTTTTCATCCTCGGACTCGTAGTCCGTTATTGGCATGGATCAGTCACTAAAAAGAGCAATTTCAATTAATTTACTTTTACCAATTACGGCTATCTCATCGCCGAAAACTGAGTTTCAACTGCAAACGTACCTATCACTGTTGTCGCTCGTACCTTCCTCGCTGCAATCGAGGTCGAGTTCGCCTTGAATGGCGCTTTGCAAATCGTCGATCCTCTGCAACGCCAATCTGAGGTCGTCTTTAACGACCTTAGTTTCTGCTTCGGCCGCTTCTAAAGCTTTCTCGAGATCTCGACGTGACCGGGTGGCCTCCTGTTCTCTCGCTGCCGCCGAGGCTGCGTCTTCGCGAGCCTCTCGTAACGAACGTTGCATCCTGCGGGCTGCGTCCTGAGCGCTTTGTTCTTTTGTCCGCAAAAGTGCAGTCTCTGACTGCAGCTTCTCAACGTTTTCCTTTAATCGGGCTATTTGAGTCTGTAAAACAATAAATTGAATTATAAAAAATCGTAGTGGAGAACCTTAATCAATTCTTTAGTAAGCTCATTCCCAATAAACTTATTTATTGCAAAGAAAAAGGAAGAGAGCTAAAACAGTTTGATTATTTCATCAATTAACCTCCAATCGTGCTCTCGTAGTCTGTTCAAGTTCAAGTTTACTCTCGAGCTCTTTGGTGCGGAACTCGAGACGCCTCGTTGCAAGACTGTTAGCGGTCGGGTCGCCAAGTTGCTCCACCGATTCCAATCGCTGACTCAATTCCGAAAGTTGATCTTTTAACGATGATTTCTCGGCTTCCAAGGCCGCGATCTGAACCTGCGCTTCCTGCAATTGAGCCTGCTCAGCGGATACTTGCTGCACAACGGTACGATATTTCTTCAACACCTAAAAAAAAATACAAAAGACGTTATTCTAAAAGCACTTTAAATAAAATTGAATTATTTACAGCTACATATTTTAATGATTTTTCCCTTTAAGCTCTAGAATTGTAAAAATTGTTTACTTTGTATACAATAACATATTAATTTTCATTGCATTACTGATAAACTGTTTAAAAAACACTTTGATTTTAGCAAGATTAAAGGAGAATATTTAAAAGCATCTGATTTTATTATTCAGTTATGTGCAATAATTTTTTTAACATTAAAACATTATTTTATTTACAAAAACCTCTGATGGCGAAAAATTTACCTCGGCGAGCTCCTCCTCGTTCTCCTCCAGCTGCGAGAGCAGCTCGGTTCGTTCGCGATTGGCAGCGTTGGCGCGATCTTCAGCCTCGGAGCGCTGCCGAGAGGCCTCCTCGAGCGCGGCCTGTGTCTCGCTTAGGTCCTGCTCGAGTGCCTGCTTGGCCTTGACGGCGACAGCTCGCGCGCACTCGGCGTCCTCGAGCTGGTTCTTCAGATGACGCAGGGCTGCCTTGCCTGTAGCGTCGCCCTTCGACCGCTCCAGCATCGTTTGTGCATCTCTCAGCAGTGCACGAGTCCTCTTAAGGTCTCGTTTCAGTCTGAAAAATATGTGGAATATTATTTATGGGGAATTTTTCTGGTTGAAGACGTAATGCGATGCTCTTCTATAAATAAATAAGAGCACTATTAATAGTAACAATTAATTTAAAGAAGACGCTCTTTCAAATTTCACAAATTTTCATGATAGAAGCTAATGTTCCAAAAAGATCGTCACTCCACAAGGGAGCGCGTACCTTTGTGTGGTCTCCGCTTCGGCAGCGCGGTCGGTGCGATCCTGCTCCTCGAGCGCGACAAGTCTGCGTTCGAGCTCGTGCTTCTCCCTAAGCACGATCGTGCGCTCCTCGTGCTCGTTCTCGAGCTGCTGCTCGAGCGCCTTGACCTTCTTCATGGCGCTGCCGCGCACGTCCTCGAGCTCCTCGTCGCGCTGCTGCATCTCCTTGCGCATCTCCTTGCGCTGCTGCTCGATGCTCATCTCGAGGCGCAGCTTGGCCTGCTCGAGCAGCTGCACCTGTCCGGCGAGGTCGTCCAGCTCCTCCTCCTGGTCCTTGACCTTCTTCTCCAGTTCGTGCTTCGCTTTCTTCAGCTGGGCGACTTCCTCTTCCGTCTTGCCGCCGAACGTCAGCTCCTCCAGCTCCTGAGTCAGCGTGTGCAGACGCTCTTCTTTCAGCTCGATCTCCAGTCTTGCGTCCTGCATGGAATAAGGTTTAGGGTTGAGTTTAAAGAGGCGAGGGATGAAGCAATGACCGTTGCTTGTACTTACGCTCAGGTTCTGTTCGATTGTGAACTTTTCAGCGATGGCTATTTCTTTCTCGCGAGCGAGTCGCTCCCGTTGAGCCTTCTCCTGTCGTAGGTCGTCCATTAGGTTTTGCGTTTCTGAATCAAATCTGTGAAGTGATATTGTATTTGTGAGAATGTAAATTACTTAATAATACGATTTAAATATCTTCATATTTTTGTACTAAAGAACCCTTAAGTCACAAGATTTACTCGACTTGTAAACTCTAATCTAAAGTCAGTATTTATCCATATTTTTGTTAAATAAAACTCTTTTATTTCTTTATTTGAGAGAAACGCGTTATATTGCTAAAAAATAACAAATAAATATTGTAACGTTATTTGAAATAATATAAAAAAAAGCGCAGTATTTTTCCGCACCGAAAAATCGTACGCTTCCCATCACCCTACTGAGCAAATTTCCCGCTGCACGCGAGGCAGAAAAACAGGAAAGGGATCGCACTCACTTCCTCTGCTTCTTCTCGAGCAAATTGTTCCTGGCGGTCTGTTCCTCGAGCAGCAGCCTCAAATCGTGCATCTCCCCGTTGAGCTTCTGCACGCGGCGCTTCCACTGGTTCACGACCTGCCGCTGTTCCTCCACTTCCTCGTAGGCATCCGCCAGCTGTGCGCAAAAGGACATTTACATTTAAAGAGCTCGTTTCCAATTACAATCGATTATTTACGGCCGGGTAACTGCCGCTCTTTTTTTTTTCTATTTCGGTCGTTGAAGCAGCGAGTAATGACGCTGTTATGCGGAGCGTCAGAGTCGCGATTAGTTGCTTGATAGATTGTTGAATGAATTTTGATAGAGGAGAAATTGCAGATTGTCCGTTACGACGGTGTCAATCTGAATTTAATGTTTATGGAGATTTAGAGTAACGAGTTTGAGTTGTAATTTAAGGATTGTTATTAAACTTTTCTATTTTTCGCACTTGACCATTGACGATTCTATTAACCATTTTAATTTTAAAACATAGAAAAGTAAATTTTTCTTTAAAGAAATTAGTTGATTTTTAAATATATCATAAAACTAAATATTCTTCCAAAATTTAATTTTCAAAAATTGCTTAAATGTAAATTACTTGATTATTACTTTTCGTCGAATTCAAACGTTATTTGTAAATCCTAATTACAGAAACTTATACAAGGCCTTATCTAAATATTTACTTCTCAGAATTATATTTTCAACGATAACTTGCTGCTTCTAAACGGATATATATTCTATTCCTTGCACTTTGAAACGTGCCGTTTTTCTAAATTAATTTAAAGTTATAATGCCAATCCAAATTACAAACATTTCAGTAAAAAAGATTACCGAATTTCGTAAAAAATTGTCAATTAAAAGAACCAGAAAAACACTCATCAAATCAGGCGAAACCCCATCATCATCTTTTAACACATCCGCATTTAACAGTAGCTACTTCCAAAAAAAAAAACAAAAAAGAATAGTTTCCGAAACCAGAACCACAGTATACCCAAATAAAATCAATGTACTGGCACTTACTCCTCGCGCGAGACTGTCCCCTCCCCGACGGCCAAACGAAGCCCAAAACCCCCTACAATTACCTTCTTCTCGAGCTGCTTCTTCAGTCCGACGAGCTGCTCGAGATCGTCCTCGTGCTGCTGCGCCATCTTGCGCTTGGTGAACTCGAGCTCGCGCATAGCGTGCTGGTACCTCTGTTTGTAAACACCGCCGTCCTCGCCGTCCTCGGCGTCGGAGGCCAGGCCGTTGAGGTCCGCGGCCCGGGCGTAGAGCAGCTCCATCTCGAGGCGCTCGGCCTGCTGCTGCAGGCTCTTGTTCGCCTCGCTCACGTCCTGGAGCTCGCGCTCCAGGCGCAGACGCTCCGACTGCTCGGCGTCGATGCGCTCCGCGGCGAGGGTCGACGTCGAGTGCTCCTCCGCGAAGTCGGCCGTCATCTCGCTCAGCTGCGGGTTAATTGAGAGCCGATTGTTAATTGATGCGAGGATGCTCGGCTTTTTGATGCGGAGTGTCGAGCGGGACTTTTGGGAGGGGGCGGGGTGCTTGCGAGGTAGGAGGGGGCGTTAGGGTCATTTTGGCTTTTGTTTCGAAACTGATTAAATGAGGGAGATTTTTTTATATCGTTTTCTTTAGTTTTGATTTGTCCTGGTGAAAAAATCACAACATTTATTATTATTAATCAATTTCTATTCAATTCATTTTTAAATAAAAAAAACTGTCAATTTTCTTTAGTGGTTTAAAAAGATTTTATAAAAATGATATTTAAAATCATGCGTTTTTCTTAAATAAATACTTAAATGTGATAATTTACAAAAATTTAAATAAAAATAAAGCTGCAATTTCAATAGAAATAAATGTCAATTATCTCATTTCGAAATTGTTGCACATGTAATGAATTTAAAAAATAATCAATGAAAATGATGCTTAATAGATAGGATATAACGTCCAATTAGCGTAAAACTATTGTAATAAGTGTAATGATGAATTATTGTTCAGAACGAATTCTATGCTATAAAATTTGCTAAAAGGATATTTATGACATCGTACAAGGTAACTCTAAGTATTCCATTTTCAAATTTGCAGTTTAACCGTGTAGTTATATCGTGTTTATTAGATTATTTATAATGTTATTAAAATTAGTGCTCGCCATACATCTGTTGCTATTAGCAAAGAGAAAATCACTTCGTGTTATGCATGATCATTCGTATTAAATAAGAAACAAAAACATCATCTGGTCAAACAAATTTCTCGGAATATAGTCATTTGTCATGTCTAGGACGATTCCGACTAATTAGTACTTAATTAGTAAGTATTTAAATCACACTCAAACGCTTGTGACATAATTCACGTTCGTCTCTCTCTCTCTCTCTCTCTCTCGTGTTATTTGTACTGCAACTGTTTTAGCACGACAACGCTTTAATCTTTAAATTAATGAAAGTCGAGAAAAACAACATTCAAGAGAATGAAAAAATAATTCTGCTTTTAGATTGCGGGATTGCTGAAAAAACGCAGCCCCCCCAGGTGTGCAAACGATGCAAAGATTATTTAGCCACTCTTTGTCACAAACTCGAATTGTCATTCTTTCACAATATCGATCAACACGATGAACCCCCTCTTTCAGAACTACCTCTTCGTCGCATTGCGATAACGTTCGATCTTCTTCGGACAGCCTGGAGACAGGCCTGGACGGACTCTTGGCGACGCTACTCGCCCGGCTGAAGTACTGGTAGCCCTTGATCATAATATTCGTGGCGCTCTTGCTCCTATTCAGATGCTTCCTCTTCCCGTCGACGACGATGCTCTCGATGTCGTCCCCCTTCCCGAGCCTCTTCCACTCGTCCATTATGTGGTCGGTCCTCTGCAGGAAGTTGGAGATCTTGCTGGACAGGTAGGACGAGGCGGTCTGCGGCTCCAGGTGCGAGGCGGTGGGTCGGAAGGACTGGCGGACCTTCTGCCGATCGATGCCCAGGACGAAGTTGAGACTGGCGTCGAAGACGACGGGCGCCTGCTCCTTGCTGGACAGCTCCTGCAGGTCGAGCTGCTCGTCCAGGCAGCCCGAGACCTGGGGGAAGAGCCGCCTCGGCGTCGGTGACTTGCTGCCGCTCAGCGAGCATAGCGACGGCGATCTCAGATGATGGAGGTGCAGAGGGAGCCGCGAGGAGTAAGAGCTCGCGGGGGAGGGCGAGCGAGAGACGAGGGTCGTCGAGTGCGGACGGATGACGGCGATCTTCGACAGGGGCCGAGGTAGGAAGTGATGGTTGCTCGGCGGCAGTGGCGGACGTCGGCTGGCGCCGCTGCTGAGGGAGGACGGCTCGTCCGAGTAGCCTCCGTCCAGGTGGAGAGACGAGGAGGAGGAGCTCGCCAGGGGCTCGAAGTAGGTCGTTGGAGCCAGCGGCATTCTCAGCGATTCGACCTTCTCGCGAGAGTTTAAGGCTTAACGTAATTTTCTTCTGGCGCGCGATCGGATTGGGTTTTTACGTCAAAGAAACGATCCTTCGTTCGCTAAAGTCATTTATTGAGATTGGCATGCTCGCGAAGCTTAAACTTTTCGTGCAAGACTCGCGAAACCTGTGTTTTTAAATAAACTGTTGTAAGCCGCTGGGTCAAGAGTGGGTCGTTTGACGAAAACAATCTCTAGTTATCTCCATTATTTTTTCTTTCTATCTATTCTAGCATCAAATCTACATCGACAAGGTTTAATTTTCCTAAACCACGCCAGAGACACTTCGAAAGCAAATCTTCCCAAGTCAGCACCACCAAAAGCACATCCAGCTTCCTCTCTCCCTCCCGCAGCCCTGACACGCGATCACAACACTTCCCGCACACCTCCTCCTCACAGGCTGGCGCTCGTAAGCAGCGTCGGCGTCGCGACGGCCGAAAGCGTCATTGCATAAGCCGAACGACGACGGGCCGCGGCCGGGAAGCGAGCTCGGCTGCAACTGATGCGGGCTTTTCTCCCCAGAGGAAGATAGCGGAGAGGTGCCGCTGCCGCCTCACCTCGCGGTTATTCTGAGAAGAGAGCAGCTTTTGGAGAGCCGCCAATAGCCCCACGCCGGCCCCGCTCGCAAAGCGTATAATCGGGAAAAGCGCGCAGAGAGAGAGAGAGGCCCCGTCGATTTTCACGCGAATGAGGTCTCGCCGCACGAGGGAGATGCTGCGCCTGATTTATGGGACGGGGAGTTTAGGAGCTGCCTGACATTGAATTTCGAAGCGAGGTGCCCCACTGTTTTTGGGAAATTCACTTTTCGGGCTGGTTTTCTTTTTCTTTTTGCATACAAGAACTTGGACTGATCGAATTTTATTGGAATTTTTAGTTTGTTTGTCAGTGCGATAGGCGAACATCTAAATTTATGATATAAAGTTGTTTTTAATAGTCATAATAACTTTCTAGATACTATATTATACCTCATAAAAGTTTAGAAAAACAGACGAAACGCAGCGTAAAATTTCAAGAATTTCGGTGAATTTTTATTCTACGGTTTTTTTTTCCAATTCAATGAATTGAATGAAAAGTATTTAATAAAAAATACACACATTTTTGCCAATATTTATCCGACTTGACAAAGAGTAATCGCGAATCAATTTCGAAAAATAAATCAAGCGAAAGCTTCATTTTCAAAGCCATTAATCATCGCGGGAAGGAAAAAAATGCTGCAATCACCAAGCTCATTCTAACGAGCCCCCTTACAGGTAACGCACTCCAGCTCTCTCATTATCCGCCCGCTTTTCCCTAAACGCAACGCGAGCTCCAAAAAAGAATCGCGGCGAAGCAGCGGTTGCGAGAGGAGCGCAATCGCGCACGCATCGCTCTCGGCAAAAAGTGGCCCACTTGACGGAGCGCTCGGAATCGAGCGCGCCTAACTGTCATTTTTTTAAAGAGATCGTCTATCATTACCTTACACTCGCCGGGGAAGTAATTGCGATTGTTTTCTCGACGCTGGCGCGTATACCGTTCGCGCGCGGCTCCGGAAGCTTCTCGACGTCGCTCGGCCATAAAAATAGTCTGTTTACCCCAAACGTACTTTCAGCGCTTTCCCACGCGAGCGGAAAACGGCGGCGGCCGCCTCGACTGCTGGCTCGAAGGTGTTTTGGACTAAATTAAAGATGTGTCATTGGTTTTACGCGAGGCGCCTGACGTTCGGGCAATTTTAGAATCGCGCTCCGCCTGGTTTGTTTATGAAGCGTACGCGAGAGTGAAAGGAAAAACGCGATGTCATTCGATGAATGCGAGTGAGAATAATAGCCACTTATAATTGTTTCCTTTGAAAAGTGTTATCTTTCGTTTTGCTTGAAACGATTAGCTTTTGATCCAATATCTTAGAATGGGATTAGCACCATTTTTCAGGCTTCCTGAAAATGGGGTTGGTATTTATAAGATCAATGATCTTGCATTCGAAAACTCATTTTTAAGCGACAGACAACAATTTTTAAATTAAACGAAAATATTTTTTATTTTGATTTAAATTTATAATAGTTATGAATTTTTTCGATTTTTATAAGAAGTATCTTAGATTAATAGATGTTATTAAAAAAACGACAAACTAATTATGAATGACCAATTAAAATTGCCAAGAAAAACGAGCTTCCGCGGAAACTCGAAACGCAGCTGAAAATAAAGACACAATGCGGGCACGCCTCCAATCTAAAAAGCTTCGAATTCAATTCCTCGCGGTCTCGCCACACATGGAAAAAGGACGACTCGCAAAAAGGACGACTCGACGGGGCCATTAACAGTATAACTAACGGCGATAAAAATATCCATTAAACTTTTATCGCCGATCTCACAAGCAGCGCATAGTCTTCCTCCGGGGGGGGAGGGGATTCGAAAAAAGCAGACACCCACACAATGAACTCATTCACACAGAGCGCCGAAGCAGCAGCAGCCAGAAGCAGCAGCGCCGGAGGAAATTTAACGATACAGACGCCGCGGCCGCGTAAAACGCGGTTTCCTTTAATTAGATCGTATCGGAATGCTTTGTGCCGAGGTTGTAGCGCCTATTGTGTCTGATTAGCGAGAAATCGTTTGGGTATTTTAAAATGTCGTATTTCACTTCGACGCGGAATAATTTGCGCGTTTCGTTTCTTATCGCACGTGGCGATTTATTTTAATTTAAAGGCTGATTGTTCGGTTCCGCTGAATGAAGAAGATTCATTAACCTTGGCATGATTCCTCGTGAATGGATGCATATGATAGATTAATTTACCGTCGCGGTATGAAAAGAGTTTAAGATTGTACGATTCGAATGACGAAGGAAAAATAAACCGATGAACTACTTTGAGTTACTGACGTAAACATCTCGAGAGATAGATGCTTATTTATGGTTATAATTATAGTTCATATTTACAGATCGTACTTAAGGAATTTTGTTGAATTTTCTTGCAACCAAAAGCAGCCTGACCCCGCATCGAATTTCAATGAACCAGCCGGCAATTACTCAAACCCAAATTGATGAAGAAAAACGATCCACATCCAGCCCAAGCAGCCTATACCCGTCGCTTCTAATTAACGGCGCGCACAAAGCCCAGGTAAAAAGAAGAGCGACGCGTTATATGCTAATCCAGCTTGTCCCCATCGCCGCTTACGCAACTCCGCGATTCTTTGGCTTCGCGGCTCGGCATTATCCGTCCATCTCTCGGCTAGAATAAAACTCCTCCTGTTACGCGGTAATTTCGCTGCGATCCTAACGAGATCTTTTCTTGTCTCTCTCTCCGTCTCTCTCTCGCGCGGGGAGTTAATTATCGCGGAGAGTAGGCAAAGCGCGCGACCGGTTCAGGCGCTTTCCCACGACGCTGCATTCCGCCCCGCTGAGCGAATTTCTCGGCAGCGAGTGTGCAGATAAAAAGACTAATTCTGGGGCAGCGCGAGCGGAGCTTCTGCAATTCCGCCTGATTTCGAACTCGTTTTTGAGACGTCGCAGGAGCGAGATTTGCATCCCGCGACGAGCTCGTCTTTAGACGAAGGAATGTTTATTGGTTAACGGTTGCGTTAAACGTGTAATGTAACTGCTTGTGGCTACTTTTGTGGATTCTCACCGACAAAATTACAATGTTTGTAGATTTCCGGTCAATTCTGCGAATAGCTTGAAGTGCTCATTTCGCGCTGGCAAAAGTTTGTGCAAATAGAAACAAATTTTTTCTGTTTTGCTAGCAAAACGTTTGTTTTACTTTTATCACTTGCTTGTCTCGAAAATTCAACAAATAGTATTTATTATACTTTCTAAACACGTGTTCAATTTGCAAATAAAAACAGGCACGAAAATATACAATAGTTCATTACAAATCATAATACATTCCAGCGCGAACGCAAGACCCAATTAACTCGAACATCGTTCCAGATCTAAGACCGCAAACCTTAACCGAATACAAATCAAGCCGCATTCTCTCGCGGTCACTTGCGTGTCCTATCCCCCCCCCCCCAAAAAAAACGTCATTCCGCGAGCGAACAATCGCCGCCCCGTGTCGATACACATATCCGCGGCTTTAACAGCGACTTTCCCACAGGCGAACACACGCACTCGCCATACCCGAGCGGCGTTCCTCGGATTTTCGACCCCCTTTGCATGCGAGCTCTCGCGTGCTTTCCCTTTTCTTTTTCACCCGAGCAGGAGAAACGCCGCTCGAACGGCGCAAAAAACTACTTTGTTTCCAGGCGTAATGCGAGGAGGAGGAGGATGTACCAGGGAGTCGTGCTTTCGGGCGGGATTCCGCGGCGCTGTTTGACTAAGCGAGCCGGATTGCGAGGACGGGAAGAAGTTATGTCACCGGGAGGCGAGTGCAAGAGTGGGACGAGAAAGATTTCAGCATCAGATGCGCGATTAAATTTCAGAATTTTCAGCGAAGAATAGAGGATGAATAATATAATGATAATGGTACAATAGCCCATTGTCGTTTTCATTTTGAACTGTCTGCGCTGTTAATTTAGGAAAACAATGCATTTTCAGTGCTTCTAATTGCTCTTTTACGCGTTTACTGATTCCGAACGTTTAACTCCGCCAACTCAATAGCAAAACCTTCCTATTTACAAAAACACGCGCGAGTAAAACGTTAATAAATTTACAAACCCGTACGGCAACAGAAAAAAGGAGCTAAGCACATATCGCTCGGCGAAAATTTAATTAAGCAGCAGTCTATAATTATCCAGCGGACGGCAATGAACGGACGGGTTTACTGTTAAACACACGGTCGGCGTTAATTATTTATCAGGCCATAATTCTCCGGTCAATTAATTCAGGCTCGCGCGCGCAGGTGCGCATAGACGCGCCATATCTTTTGAAAGTGTAACCGAATTCACGCTCTCGCTCATCTGGATTCGAGTCGCGGCGCGAGGCGTCGGTACCGTTTCTCCGCCGCGATGTGTTCGACGAGAGTCGCTCTCCGAGCATTGAGTTACGAAATTTTATTCTCATTTATCGGCGCGGTCGATTAGACGCTGCTGTACGCGATCGATTCAAAAAAGGAACGTTTCGGGGGTGAGAGCGCAATGTTTGGGAAAATATTTTTGGAAGAAATCAATCATGTTTTTTAAACCTTCGCAACGACGCCTTTATTACACTTTTTCAGCGATCCTCGCCTTAACTAATCACCTCTCACGGGTCGACTAGCAATCCATCTCCCAAAATCTCGGTTCCTGTTCCCCTCATCCGGCATGACCATAACATCTCGCGGAGCGGCATCGCCAGCAACATCAACACAGGCGGCGCTCGGCCTCGAGTTTCACCTGGCCGGGAATCCGGGTCAGTGGCACCTTTGTCTAGCGGCGCTTTATGAGGCCCTGGTCAAGTTGGCCGCGGCGCGGCGCTCTGTTATGCTTGGCGCTGCCGAGGCGGCCTGCACTTAACCCAATTGCCCCGCGCCGCGTATTCCTCGACGACTGCGACTGCAGCGGAACGGGATTGCGAGGAGAGCTGGACGAGGTGCGCCTGACGTAAGAGCTTGCGATTATCGAGCGAAGCGACGAGGAAGCGACGATACGTGCGGTTCAACTGACGCCGTTGTGAGCGGTGGGATTGATTTTCAGATCGGAGGGAGATCGTGGATTGTACGCTTATAAGGAGGAGGTGGGGGCTGTTATCGATCATTTCCGATTATCTTTTGAGAATTGCAGTGGGGAAATTTTGGTTAAAAATCAAATAGATATCTTGTCGTTTGCAATTTCATTATTTTTTTTCCCGAAATGAATATTATATATATATAGCTATGTGAAAACGTTATTTTTATGATTACTATTCTAGTTTATTTGGTAAATGAGGCATCTTGAAATTTTAATACAATCATCGGCTACCCCTTTTACAGGTCAAAATATTTATAAATGATTAAAATATACAAAATTGTCTTTAAGAATAAAACAGAAAATAAAAGATAGCATCAATTAATCAGAGCTACAAAACAGTTACTTCCCGGATACACCGCTTAAACTTTCTCCTCCTAAAATATAATCCTAAACTCTTATCGCTACTTAAAAAACGATCTTATCAAACCAGGATTAAAACCCATTTACCATTTCCATCTACCAACTCCTACCTTCCAAACTTTAAAAATGAGCATCAAAGTGCCTAAAAACTATTCTACCAACCTTCTCATTCTCTGCTCCACTCTCCCGCTGTAATAGCCGCTAAACAAACTCCTCCGAGCGCATAAAACTCCTCTCCTCGCAATCAGGCTTAAAATGAGCTCATCAGGCGCAGGCCGAAAAAAAAGCGAAAGTACAGCAAAAACGGCGCGCGCGCGTCTTTCCATACATCCTCGAAATTAATAGTGCACATCCGACGAGCCGATCGACTCTAATTATCGATTAATGACGCGCGCCGCGGGGATCCCCGTCGCGAACGCTGAGATGTCGATCCGAAAAGTTGAGAGCCGATGGTGTGGATGGCGCGCCGTTAATGGAGCGCATTGTGCTGCAGCTGAATTTTAGAAGAGTTTTCTTGCTGGTTTTGGAGGAAAGCTGGAGATCGGGGATTTGGGGTCGAAAAATAATGAATTTGAGTTGTTAAGAGAAGGCTGCTGGATTATAATTTTACTTGGTGTACGATGGATAAAATTATGTAGTGAAGAAAAATTGTAGAAATATATAATAAACGTGTTTTCGAGTATAATATTAAATTAAAAAACACTGCTTAAAAAAAAAAAATTAGATTAATGTTTTAGAAAGTGAAAGTTCTACTGAAATTTATAAATTAATTTTTTGTCAACGAAATGTTTTATCACTACCAAACTAAATTTTAAAACCGCAAATGTCTTTGGAATATTTTGTTGAATAGAAAGTAAGCGGTATCAATTCCAATTAAATACAGGCCGTAATCTAAACACGATACACGAAGATCATAAGCGAAACCGCGCCCTCAAACAGAAGAACAATATCGATCGCGTACACCGGCTGTCTATCGGAACCAGCACTGAAACCTTCCGCTCGACACCACGCCACCGACAATCCAGGAGACAAATTGCCCGGAGTGATCCAGCTTTTTTCTAATCACCAGCTGACGTCAATCCCAATCAGTATACATCCTCCAAGTCATCGCGCACTCCGGCAAACCTCTTTCCACCTGTCCCCTCGCAGCCGCGTCTCCCTTCCCGAAAGCAACGGGCAGCACCCCTATTTACATACCCGCGATGTCGCATCTCTCTCTCTCTCTCTCTATCTCGAGAAAAAGAAGACCCGAAAGCAAGACAAGCGCGCGCTGCTTTCTCAGGAGAACCCGTTTTGCATCTCCGGCGCTCGGCAAAAAAAGTGCATCCCAAGGCTGCTTGGCGCCAAACTCCCGCCGGGGAATTAGTCGTATTTACCGGCTCGTTAGCGACAAGTGCGGTCGGGCCGGTTTTCCCGCGGCGCTTTTTTCGGGAAACCCACTCGCGCCGCCCCCTCCCCCCTCAGTTTTATTATTCGCCCGAGATTATTCGCCGCCGGCGGGAGTCGCTGTGTGGCCGATTTATTTTAGGACGCACGAGCGTAATTAGGTTTGCGCTGAGGTACTGACGGCGGGTAATTCAGGGCGATGGGAGGCTGGATGGCTTTGCGAAGTGCGAATAATGGTCGGGAGAAAGGCGCGTTTTAGTTGGAGGAAGTGGGGTTTTAATTTTCTATGATTGAGATACTAATTGAATGTTGAAGTGTTGCGTAGGAGAGATGGAGTGCTTCGAAGCACTAGTTTTAGATGGATAAAGAACGATGTGATCAAAATAGAACTACTAATTGAAGTAATATATCTTAATTGCGAACATTGAGATAAAGAAGAATTTCAATTTTGCTTTAATGAGAAAGTGGCGTTAGTGGATGCGAGGCAAAAATATGTGATAAAAAAAATTTCAATAATTAAAAGCAAAGGAACGAACTGAAAATGTACGAATTTTGCCATCTAAAGCTCTACGAACAAGAATTCTCCAGCGACGATAAAGAAACGCGATTGCAAAAGGAAGCCGCTGAACCGCGCAGCAAAACCATCGGATCCTCCGCCGCGCGCAGCGATCTCGATTTTGAAATTCCTCGGCATTGTCCCGCGCATCAGTCCATAAAAGGCTCTGCTTTCCTCTCCGAAAAAGCGGCGGCGGCGGCGGCAGTAGCGGCGACGCATTCGCCCCGACAATAGGTCGTTTTTCAGCATTCCTCGCATGCGCAGATCGCGCACAATAGCCTCGGCCGATAGCCCCGCGAAGGCCACGTCCTCGGCAAGGTCGCGCGCGGGCCCTAATTACTCCCTTTCGATTTATAGAATTCGTTCTGAAGGCGCCGCGTTCGCTAAGAGGAGGAGGGGGAGCCAAGGCTCCGATCAAGGGGGGAAAGGGACGAGGCGATGATCTTTCTGTGAAATGCTCTCGCGCCTCTTGCGAGGATCTTTGCTCACCTTGGCCTCGAGCCTGTCGTTGTCGTGCTTCAGGTGGTTGCGCTCCTGCTCCAGCCGGTCGACTTTCGCTCGCAGTACCTCGAGCTCCTCCTGCAAGCATAAGCGGACGGATTTAATTGGGTGCTCGGCGATGGAATAATTTGGCGAGCGCGTCGGGGGTACGTTTTTTTCTTAATTTTGCTAGGAAAAGAGCGACACCCTTTATAATGCTTCGAGCTGTTTCCCATCTTTTGCAAAACTAAACCTTAGTCGCGAGTATAAATATTTCGCTAAATTTAAATGTTAATTTCAGGCGTTGAGCGCCACGACCGCAAAAAGCACTCGACGCCAAGCGTCGCGCGCATCGGTAGAAAGAAATTTCCCCGCTGAAAAATCTGAATAATTTCCGTCGTAACCTTCAGCACTCGGCTTCACCCACTTACCGCTTGATTACCATACAAAGTGTGTCCCCTCGGCGGCGGCGGCGCGTAAAACAAATTACTCCTTTGCGCCTAGCAAATCGTCGCAAATTGCCGAGGAAAAGAGCCGCTGACGCGCTCGCCGCGGAGCAAAGAAAGCACGCCGACTCGATTATCAGCCCCGCGGTCGGTCTATTATTACCGGCGTTAATAAACGCGAGAGCGGCCGCTGACTCGTCATCGCAATCAGTCGCAGTGGAGCGGCTCCTATTTCGGGGTGGAGGGAGGGGGGAAGAGCCGCGACGGCGCCCGAGAGGGAGAGTGGCTCGGATTTTTTTCCACCGGCGCACCTGTTAATTGGATCGCTCGCGAAGAGGAGGAGGAGGAGGAGGAGAGGTAATCGATGGGGCTTTGATGGAGATGGTCGACTTGCCGTTTAAGGGCCAGTCGATGGAACCAGGTTTCGAGGGCGGGCAAGAGGTTGTTGTTTATGGGAGGGATTTTCATTTTTGTAGACTGAGATAGTTTGAGGAAATTTGAAATTTTAAGCTCGTCGTATGAGATATACGTTTTTTGTCTGTTCCGTGACGTTTAGGTAGTTTGGATGCTAATTCGGGAGAGAAATTATTGTTGATTTATAGTTTAAGCGATGTCTACGTGAAAATAAAACTTTTCTTAGGGAGAAAAACCATTGAAAATTTTGTGTCGCAGCCAAAACTGAATGCAAACAAAATCTAATCGGGATAAAAGAAATTTAATGCTTATAAAATAACAAATACCGAACTGCTATCCCTTCTCGGAATATACACTCCCGGCAGCGAATTCCCATCGACAAGCGGTGCAAATCGATGGGCGCCTCGGGAAAAGCGATAATCGGCGTGCCATGCTTCGCGCGGACGCATGCGGCTCTGGTTTCTCTCGAGGCGTCGTCGCGCACGAGAGAAAACCAAAATTGAAACTGGGCCAAAGGCTCGACTGGCCGGGCAGTGGCGACTGGCCGCCGCTTCGCGTCAAGCCCCGTCCACAAGTTCGGTGCGCCGCTCCGATCAGCTGATTCGACTTCGAAGCGGACGTAAACACCGGCCGGGCATTTTTCGTGCGTCCCCGGGGAGTTTTCGTGATTGGCTGAAGCTTTCTGCGACTTTTTTTGTTCGGTAACGTAAAGTTTTAGTCTATTTAGAGGCTGTTGCGATGCTTGATCGATTTTCGAAGCGAATAAATTGGAGTAGGTTTTCTGTAACAATGCATTATGCTAATTCAACTTTATTTGTATTAGTTACAAATGCAACTTGAGGTACCATTTAAATAACAAAAATAACGTGGAAAGTAAGCAGTATTTCAACCTTCGTTGTTGCGAAGTAGTGAAAGTATGCTATCCATTTTTCCTTCTATTCTTTTGTTTTTAAGTTTTTCTTTTAATGTTAGCTGTAATGATTCCCTGCCTAAATTTTTATTCACGCACATAAAACGCTTTAAATTCCATCGGATAATCATCTTCATGGACAGTGCAAATAATATCTTACCAAGAAAAAATGTCATTCTTGAAAACATCATGTTCGAAAATCCTTCTGTTATTATTGACGTGAAGAAACTCCAACATTCACTACTCGGCGAAACTAGAACTTTACCTGCTACATCGTGTTATCGAAAAACGTGTCTGCTTCTTATTATTCAGGAAAAGTTCAATCCCGAAGAAATTAAGCTCGCACTGAACTTCCACGTACAATTTCCATTGAACTACGCAACAAGACCGCATTGTTTAACAATTTGCAGCGACGATTCTGCAGACCGATATTCAATTAAATCGATTTTGTCCTATGGATGGTCAAAAAAGTATCTGGATTTTTCAATCATCAATTTGAAAAGTAACGAGCTCACTTCCGATCTTAATATCTTCAATCCCTTTACAATGATCTTTAGTTCCAAGTTCTACACGTCAAAGTCGACTATATTTCCGGACAAACTGAGCAACGCAAACGGTTATAAATTGAAAATTCCATACACTGAAACCGCCCCGTTCATGTGGTCTAAGAAGAGTAATAATAATAGCTCTCGATTCGTAGGAATAGGATTAAGCGAGGTGCAATCTTTGGCGTCGGCCTTGAATTTTAAAGTTGTCATAATCACTGATACAAGGGGAAGCTTTGCTGCTGCTTACCAACACTTACTGAATGGATCAGTGGATATGATGAGCCTGCCGCTTTATCTAACCGAAACTCGAATGCAGCAAAACATTACTTTTGGAAGAATTTTGAAATTTGGTCGAATTGATGCTCTCCAGTTGGTGAAACCAAAAGTAATAATTTTAGAATCTCTCAAGAATATTATGTTTATTGTCTGTAACATGTCAATCCTTTTTTTGGTCGGCTACGTTGCCGATTATACAATAAGACCCAAAGCGAAATCTCGATTTTTTTATAACTTTCGCCTATTTACTAGCCAGTCTAGTGAAAATAAGCCAAAGAAGACTCACGAGAGAATAATTTACTTTTCTATCGTCGTTATATCCATGATTTACGTTCCCGAATTATAGGAAGAAAGATGGGAAACCTAGTCGTATCTGAAGAACGGAACCTAAAAACATTCGAAGAAATAATAAACTCTGGTTTGCAGACCTACGGTTACAAAGATTTAGTCAATGCCATACCAGATCACAAAGACAAGTATGCAAGAATGGTCAAATTGAAAACGCTTACGGAAGAAAATGAGAAATCTTGCACTCAGAAGATTTTAGAAGGAAATGATGTTGTATGCTTCAAAACTACAGAAAGGGCAAATATGATTTCTAACTCCGTTAAACAAGCCGATCGTACTCCACTAATTAAATCTTCAAATATAGAAGTTTCTTCGGCGGAAGCTTTAATTTTTCAAGAAGCATCACCGTACGTTGAAAAGTTCAATGCGGTCCTATTGAGATTGTCAGAATCAGATTGTCGGAAGTGTTTCAAAAAAACAAAATCGTGATATATTATTTTTATTATTCATAATTTATGTCACTGGATGTTTGATTGCGTCATGTTTCTTTGTAATAGAATTATTACGAACAAAATGATTGAATTTATTGAAAATATCTAAAGATTAATTAAATATTGTATTCGTGTTTTTATATAACAGCACGATAGTATACAGTTTTCAAAATTAACAATAAAGTGCCCACCTTTCCTCCAAAATCTACAAAGCTTTCCTTCGCACATCCCAGAAAGTGCTATCCCACAGAACTTGATGCAATAAAAAGAAAAAAAAAGAAAAAAGAAAGAAAAGAAACTCGACGCATCTGAATGTGGCTTAAGGGTGAAGACGCTCGTGGAAAAGGAAGCGAATCAATTGCAGGCCGGTTCAGCTGGTCGGGCGCCAGTAGAATTGGCGAGCAGCGAGCTTTTTGGCAAGAAAGTCGCGACAATGCCCCGAGCCCTAAGGCTCCGCTTGTTATGCGACTCGTGTCAAAAGGTGAGCCGAGCTGCTTTACGGCCCGCTGAAATATCATTGAGCAGCGTACTTGGCAAGTCCGACGGTAAACATTAAGCTCGGAAGCTTGCAGCAGTTGTTTCCAAGTCAGCTTTTCGGCCTTTGATGTCGAAAATAGTTGAGTAGGAAATTAAAGTTGGAGGACTTTGGTGATGCATCGATTGGACCTCTTGTTTTTAATAGACTGATGTTGAAACGTAGCGAAGTTGAATTTGATGCATTTATATTGTATAGTTTACATTATATTTATTGAGAATGCTTTTAAAATAAATTTAGTCTGTAAACTCTTGGAACTTTCGTGTATCCATTGTTTTTTACTTTAAATTAATATTGTACTATATTTAAATGTTATTTTCTGTTTATTTTTTTTATCGTACACTGAGAAAAAAATTTCTTTAAATCAAAGAAAGCTTCATTGCGGGCAATCGGTTAAATATTTTGTTGATTTAAAGAAAACATTCTTTAATTCAAAGAAACCCCGTTTTAATGGGAAGAAAGTTTCTTTAAAAAAAAAGGAAATTACTTTATATTAAAAAGGGGTTTCTTTGAATTCAAGAATGTTTTCTTTGAATCAAGAAAATATTTAAACGATTGCCCGCAATGAAGCTTTCTTTGATTTAAAGAAATTTTTTCTCAGTGTAATAATTCAAACAAGGTAAGCTCCTTTTTCAATCCTTAATAAACCCTTCCTACCAAACTACTCAATTCAAAGGAACTCTAAATTTGCGCTTATCTAACGGAGCAGAAGAGAGCAACGCAAACTTTGGTTCCACAATTAAGCTCGCCTATGGAGCGAGTCGTATCGCAAGAAGCCTCCTCCATTTCGGCGTTGCACGAGATTCGGGTGGATTTAGGCTGATTAATGTGCCGGCTTATATTTAGCGAGAATATTTATATGTCCGGGTTACCGATGCTCCACCGACCCTTTAGCACCGCGCTCTCTCTCTCTCTCTCTCTCTCCTTTGTATTTTTACGGGCGATCAGGCTTATTTACGGAGGAGAGAGACGCGTTTTCGTCGCGGGGCTAAATTTGCGGACCGAACGGTATGAGAGATCGACCGAGAATCAAAAATCTCGATGCCCGATTTCATAAAAGCGGCGTTGGGAAATTTAAGAGATATTATGAGTTTCCGGAATCTTTACGATGCCGTTGGTTTGGAAAATTTTCTGTGTTTACAAACGTGTGGAACGAGATTGCGGCGGAGATAAAAATAGCGTCCGATCGAGGTTGTAAATAATTTGGAAACGGTCGTTTGAATTCTCCGGAGTGGGAAAGATAAATATGCTAATTAAAATCCTTCGCGTCCGGTATTTCCGATGGTGATTTTTTGCCAGATTTTTTTAAGAATCCATTATACTTTAATCTCCGTGACCGGAAAACAAGCACGCCGTCTACATTCCTCGCAAATGTTTCCAAACTGATAAAGCTCTCACGATACTCGTCACCGTCGAATACAAGTTGTACGATAAAAGTATCTTGAATTTTACGAAAGAATAATTTTATAAGAAAATCGCTGCATCCAACCATTCTAAGGGAGCAAATTATTCCTAAACACTATAATCTCAGAAAGAAACTCGTCCCAAGCACAATGCATTCTCAGCAAAGCCCACTTAATCCAAGAAATTAAGCAGCTCTCCATCCAAAACAATACTCGCATAACTCTCTATCACCCGCCGACTCTTCCATCCGCGCGCGAAAACTCGCTCGGAACAATTGCGGCGCGCGAGATCTCGCGAGGGAAACTACTCCTTCACGCGGTGCAGAATGACTCTCACCGTTCTGGCTTTGAGCTGGTCCTCGGTTCGGTGCACGTTCAGCAGCGGCGCCACTTTCACGTAGAGCCGCCACCAGGGCCACTCGCGCACCGACATCAGCTTCCTCACGTTGCGCTGGATGCATCTCACCGCCAGGTCCTGGAGCTGCAACGGACAAGAAGGACGGTCTTTTAGCCTGCGGATGGTCCGGGCGGGTTATTGGGTTATTGGTCGCGTCGTCGTTTGCGGGCTGGATTTTTTTTTAGATAAGAGCGCGTTCGCTGCGTTTGCTGGACTTTTTTACGCGAAAGGCGGTCGTTTGAGATAGCGGCGAGTTGTAAGGTGCATTGGGAAAAGGGGGATTTTTCTTTTGTTTAATCAAATCTGTAAATAGGATTGTAGAAGACTCTAAAGATGACAATTACTGTCACGCACAATGTTCGTAGAATGTAGTTTATGCAACGTTTTCTTGAGTTTATTTGAGCAAATCTCGTCTAAGAAATATTTTAAGCACAAAGGCACATTGTCGTCTACGATTAGATTGATTAATGCGTTAATTACAAAAACATAAACGAGGTAATTTGTTTTCACTTGGAAATAGCACGTGTTAATAAACTGAATAAATCTGTTTTTACGAAAGATAAAATGTTATTCTTGTACTCTTTTAGTAGAATAATCAAAAGATAATTATATTTTTAATGATACGTAAAGTCGCTCCACGACGGTTTTTTACTGCTGCTCACAGTATAGAATTAACGTTGCACCTTAATTACCAATTAATTATTCTTAAGAAGAAAATGTGCAATAAAAGCATTGAAGTTAAAATAATAATATAAAAAAGTTATTTTCAATTAGTTATTAATCGCAAAAAGAAAATAATGGAAACAATTAGATAAGAGCAAGATTAATTTTACGCATAAATTGATAAAAAAAAATAACAGTTAAGGGAATTAAATAAAATACATTTAACATTATGCAATATCCATTAATTAACTTGTTAAAAAATACTAGGAACAGTGCAATAAGAGTAAGATTAGGTTCAAAAATGATTATTCAATCCTCTAGTCTCGCGAATAAATTTTCGTATAATGAAAAGAACCGTCACTCCTTCCCAGAAAACCTTGCACCAATCCTGAGCAACGCGCTCAATCCATAATCCAGCTCTCTCCCTCCATCCGGAGCAAGCCAAGAAATCAGCTCCCTCTTCGGTAATAATAAAATCTCCTCGTCATCTCGAGTATCTTGGCGGTTTACAAAAAAAGGCGCCAGCCCCGCTTACGTACCTTGAGCGTGTTGAGTTTCCGTCTGGCGAGGTAGCCCCTGCATCTCGCCTGCAGCAGAATGATGTGCCCCGTGAGCTTCTCGTCCCTCTGGGACTCGAGCCTCTCGAGCGCGCCGGCGCGGAAAAAGATCTGTCCAAACAGAGAAGAGGAGAGCGAATTATTGGCCGGTCGACGGGAGACCGCAGAGATTCCGCGGCAACGCGATAGTTTCGGGGGGAGGAAAAATTCGCGGTGTCGGCTTTCGGGATGGAGACGTCGTCGTCGTCGTCGTCGGGCGGCGAGGTTTGCTCGGCCGGACGGGACGATTTAATTGAGCGAGGTGTTTGAGAGCTGAGGGATGAGCTGGATCGGGGTGGGAGAGGCTCTTTTTGGTCGATGGAATGGCTCCGGAGGGTCTTATTCAAGTAATTACGTGGGTGGAAAATAATATATGGAATTGTAATTATTTTTTAAGCTTGTGGATAATAAAATTTATTGCTTCAACTGTAAATATGTGCATTCGCGTAGTTTTATCGACTTTTATAACTTTTGGTTTGCTCGCAATCAAGGGATTAAGTGCAGATAACGTCATTGTTCATCCGGATCTAAAATTAGTTTCTATCTTTTCGAAACGCAAAACACGTTTCAATTTTCCATTTTACCGATAAAAACTTTGTAGTATTAAATTATTTATTACTATATTAGTAATTAATTATTAAACTTTATGAAAACAGGGTCCCAATCATCACTCCTGAACAATCCAAATGAAATCTACCAAAGATCATCCTAAGAACCTGCTTCCATCAACACCCGGAAAAATCTCTTTTCTCCCGAATCCCATCCTCACCTGCAGTCATAAAAAAAGAAGCCAACCCCCCCCCCCCTCCACCCAAAAAGAATCCAACTCGGAGCCGCTATCGAATTACGCTCTCTAAGCTCTCGCGCGTGAATAGAACTTAATTTCCCGGCGGCGGCGGCCACACGCGCCTCAACCGTTATAATGACGGCGGCGGCGAGCGGATTCCGAGCGGCGCCGAGCAATTATTGTCAAGCACGCTTACGGAGAAAATTTCAGAAGAGAGCGCTTACTTTCAGCCGCGCCGCGCGCGCCGGATCGATCCCGCGGCTTTCGTTTTCCTTTTGCGAGAGTAGAGATCGAGGATGCTAATGCCGTAATTTTTAGCATCGATGGCTACGACTGGTGAGTTTTGAGAGGTTGGAGCCGAGGAGGGAGGCGGGGCGCGCGTTTCGTCGGAATGCGGGCGATTTGTTTGAGAGATCGGAGATTAGCGTGGGAGGAGAACGTGCGTTTTTTACAGTATTTAGATAAAATCTTGTTGACTAAAATACTATTAGTTGAGTGGGAGGATCGCGGAGATTTGTAATTGTGCAGTGTTTTGTATTCATACAAGTAAAAATTAAATTAAACCATTATGATGCATATAAAGTAACGAATATAAGTAATGGTAATTAAAAAGTCATATTTTTTAATTTAAAATTTGACATTACGTAATTGAGGAACCTTTTTTAACATTTTCTATTGTTTGCTTTAAAACCCTTTTACATAACAATCCGCGTTTTATCATTACCAACGTTCCATAAAGAAACTCAAATATTAAAAATAACAGCCGCTATAAAAATAATATTTTTTTACAATATTAATGACTCGTAAAATTGAAAAATTAATGAGCACACAAAAATCCGCTTCCTGAAACTTCTTAATTAACATCTCCGTGAAGCATCCAAACCCCAAACAACACACCTCGATAAAATCAAATTTTTTCCTTACGTAAGAAAAGCACCCATTCAAGCCACCTCGAAATGATCTAACTCGAAAATTATTACTCGACCACCAACTGCATCCAAAGGTCGTCAAAGCATCTTTCATTCAAAAACGACTCCGGGGGGGGCTCTTCGCGCCGGACAATCAAGGCCAACGGTATTATTATCAAACTCATTATCGGCTTTACCGCAAAAGTAGAAAGTCGAGCGTCACCTTTAAAGCTTGATTAATCGAGCTCCGGAAGGTCCCATTCAAACGGTTATTTCACACCATTGAGGCCCGTTAATAAGCGCCGGATTCTTTTCCCCACCGCCGTCGCCTCGTTCGAATATTATATAGGCGTACGAAGAAACCGCGCTCATTGTTGCGCGCGCAGACTTTCCAGAAGTGTAACGCGCCGAGAGCGTCATAAATATTCATGAAAAATAGTATATACACGCCTGCGCGAGCTTCGAATTCGTAGAAAGCGCGCCATTGAATTGTCACCTGTCGAGCGCCGTCCGATATTCTGCTATTTTCCTGTTGCCTCCGTTTTTCTCCCCTTGTTTTCGTCGCGGAGTTTAACGGTCGGCGCTCGGCCTTTTTTCGATTGTACTCTCGGCGATGGCTGCGATTTGGGTTTACGGTGCGTCGAGATAAGTCGCTATTATCGAACGTAACTGTGCAGTGCTATAAATCATCCGCTGCATAATGTCGCTTCGATAAAGTCGGATTGTTTTCTTACGATTGAAGCCTTATTATTTCATTCCGAGAAGGATATTTGTATTGAAATTTATTTGTATTTTATGTAAGCGAGGAGTTCTGTATTTACGGTCTATTTTATAACACTGCGATGTTGGTCAACGTTGAATAACGATAATAAACTTAAATAAGTTGTATTAAATAATAAGCAAAATAAACGATTTCATAATAACATCATAATTAATAATTACATTCTGCCTCTTTTAACTTAAATAAACAGCTTAATCACGCGAAATAAGAAATATACAGCCCCGATTTATACATCCCATTAAAAAAGCGTATTCGTAAACCAGCCGACGCAATTACCGCGGAAATGCGCGCCGCACATCCCGAGCGATAAAATCCCGAACTCGAGAGTTTATACCTGCGGTGGCACGTTGTGCCGCTGCGACGGCGTGGGCGGGATCTTGCTCGCACTTTTCCGCGAGATTTTCAGGGTCTCGTCCCAGCTGTCGATGCTGCTCGCCCCGCTCGAGCTGGACGCGCTGATCTTCGGCTGGGCGGCCGGCGACTCCTCCGCCGACGGCTTCGACGGCTCCATCGGCGCGTACTGCCTGACGATGGGCGTCGCCTCGAACACCTCGATGGTGTGCTCGAGGCTGGCGTCCAGCTCCTGGATCATCTCCTCGAGGAAGATCTCGTTGCCGGTGCGCTCGGGCTTGAACTCCTTCACCTCGTCCTTCCAGTCGGGCTCGTTCTCGTTGCTGATGTGGCCGCTGTCCTCCGAGGAGTTGCCGTCGGAGGCGTAGCCGCAGCTCTTGTCGGCCTTCTCGGATTTCGCGACCGCCGCGTCGGCCGCGCCTTTCAGGGGCTTGGACCAGGAGTCCTGGATCACCGGCGCGGGCTTCTGGACGGAGACCTCGGTGTTTTTGCAGTTGAAGAAGTTCACCAGCTGCTCTATGTCCTTTGTCCTTTTGGCAGCTGATTGGGGAACGGGGATGGGAGCCTTCTTGGCTTTCTTGTTATCGTTTAGTACGATAAGATCGTTGCGGGAACTACTGACGCTGACATTGCAGGTCGACTTGGTCAGTCTCTTCTTGCTAACCTTTCCGTCGTCGTTGACATTCACCTGGCTCTTCTCAATCTGCCGCTCCCAGTTGCGTCTGATCTCTTGAATGCTCATCTCGTTGGCCTCCGTTCGTTTGGTCATCTGCAAGATCTGCAGGCTATCCTGACTCTTGGCTAAAATCCTGCTCTTCTCCAGTGTCTCGTGGTTTTTATTAATCTTACTAAGATTTTCCTTACTTCGAGCCAATTCCTCGCGACTTCTGGTCAGATTCTCGCGGCTGCGGGACAGGATGTCCTTGCTTCTTTCAATATTTATTCTGCAAGCCTTGAGATCGATCTTTTTCTTGATAGGTGGGAGCCTGACCGGCTCTGCCGGCACGGCATCATCCTCGTCCAATTGGGACAAGAGCTGCTCGGCCCTTTTCTCCAGCTCCGAGGTGGTCAAGGGCACCGAGGAGGACGCCGACAGGTCCTGCTTCTTTTTCTCTTCCTTCGCAGCTTTGTTCAAATCCTCGTAGATCGCTTCGTCGTCCTTGGACTTGACGATGGCCTCGCGACAGTTCTCGTAGATGTGCTCGTCCACGGATCGGTCGACCTCGTCGAAGTCGACGATTCGCTTGACGACGACGCTCAGACTCGGCTTCTCAGCGGAGCGATCTACTAGCGATAGATCGCCGAGAGACTGGCCGAGCCCGGCCAGGTGTTGGGTGGACAGGGGAATTCGGCTGGGCATCTTTCCCAGGCGACACTGCGGATCCACCGGGACGCTCCAGAGGCTCGTGGCTCTGCTCAGGGAGGATGGCTTGGAGCTGGAACGGTGCTTTTGTAGCTTCGAGTCCGCGCTGTTGGACTTGGCGCCTCTATGCTTGGCCGAGTCGTTGATCGGCGTCGTTTGCACGCTCCAGAGGCTGGTCGAACGGTTCAGGCTCTTTTTGCGCAGCTCCTCGGACTTTTTCGGCGCCGGCGGCAGCGTCGTGTTCAGGCCTTTCTTCAGCAGCACTCTGTCCTCCAGAATGGTGCACGATGAGCCGCCGGCCTCCTTCGACTTCTTCTTGCCGGCTTCCGGCCTCGATGTCGTTGCTCTCGATTTCGACGCGATCGACCTCTGCGCCGGCTTCTGCGGCTGACTGTCGGACTCCCCCGATATCTGGACCACCGTCACGTTATTGTTGTTGCTGATCCGTCCGGACTTCGACAGAGTCGAGCTGGGAGACTTGAGCGAGCCGGAGCTTCTCTGGGAGCTGAGACCGGTCGCCGATCGTCTGGCGGTGCCCGTCGGGTTATCGTCGACCTTAATTGTCTGCTTGGCCGCGGAGATACTGGAGGTGCGCGAGACGTTGGGACTGCTCTTGGCCTTGGAGAGCCTCGGCGCCGTTCCACTGTTCCAGTGCGGCATCTGATTAGCCGGGGCCTTAGCCAGCGGTCCCGCGGGACTTTTCACCGCGATCTTCGAGGCCATTTTTCACTTCTGTCTGGACGGCAGTCTCTCCTGCGCTCCACTTCTTCGCGCGGACTTCTCTTCTCTCTTTTAGCGGGAGGATCTCAGCGATCCCATCGAGTCCGCTCGTCGCCGGAGACAGCGGCCGAGACGGCAGTCGCTTTCATCGATGCGGAAGGGGACAGAGAGAAGGAGGCTAAAAAAATGGCGAGATATCCCAGGGCAAAGCTGGATTGACAGATTTATCCCTTTAATTGGATTACGACTCGTCGCCGACTTGGCTGCAAAAGGCGCCCCCCTCCCCCGTCAGTCGTTACATCGGCTCGCGAGCGCGTACCGGTTGCTGGTTGCCGCTTATGGCCTCGCGGCTTTTCTAGGCTGAAAAAAGTCGCGCAGGAAGAAGTACCATACAGATCCCACAGTCTCTCTCTCTATCTCTCCCTCTCTCGTGGACTCGCACTTCCTGCCTTCCTACTTCCCTCTACTGCCTGCCGTTGCTTTTGCAAGTGAAAATCGACCGTTTCTTTATTTTTTTTTCGTCTACTGTCAGAACCAATATATCTCACAACACCACTGAAACACTCGCACACCGAGGGGTCCTATCAATGGTACACGTTTGGGAAGAGCCGGCAGCCGACTGGATCCGGTCTCCGAGCGCGACTGACTCCCGCGAACGGCCGTGTGTGTGTCAGGTGCGCGCCGAGTCCCCACCAGCGGCGCGTCTCTTTCTCTCTCTCTCTCTCTTTCTCTTCCCCGGAGTCGCGCACCGGCGGAGGGACCCATAAGAGGGGAGGGGGAGGCAGGAGGAACGGGGTCTTCCGTGCCGTCCACGCGACCGGTCCGACAACGACGCCGCCTCCTCCTCCGATGCTGCGCTCCGCGGCTGCTTCTTCCGAGGATTCTGCGAGTCGTTTTGGTCCTGCTGAGCAGTGGGCCCTTTTGCTTGCTCGCTCGCTCGGTTGTTAAAAGGAGCTTGTAATTTTGTTGTAGGGGATTTTGCTGTTGTTGGTGCCCGGGAGATGGCCGATTGTTCGATTTGCATTGGTGTGCTTTTAATTGAAAATGAATGACGAAGTCGATACGTTTTGTATTTATGCTGCACTGGGAAGACAATTTCTTGAAGTCAAATAAAGCTTCATTGCGAGCAATCAGTTAAATATTTTATCAAAGAAATTTTGATTCAAAGGAACCCCGTTTTAATAGGAAGAAAGTTACTTCAAAAAAATTTTTAATTAAAAAAAGAAAATTACTTTATATTAAAAAGGGGCTTTTCTTTGAATTAAAGATGTTTTCTTTGAATCAAAAAAATATTTAACCGATTGCCCGCAATGAAGCTTTCTTAGATTTAAAGAAATATTTTTCTCGGTGTGCGGTCTAATGCGTAATTTAGATAACATTTCAAAAGTCTACTTCGTAGTATTAATATTTATTATTTTTACACATTTTAGGTTTAGATTATGTACTGCTGAAAAAACTTTTAAGAATAGCCACATAAAACCGTCATATATTTTACCCCAAGTATATTGTA
>JAWWEM010000027.1:4666683-4718610 GCA_035582935.1 Ormyrus thymus
TGTATGTTTTCAGCATTTTTATCGCAAACTTATTTGATTTCAGAATAAGGTATAAAATTTTTTGCTACAGTGTTTTACCGCATAGTATTTCAAGCTTGTCTGGATTAAAATGAGTATTACGTAAATATGGTTTCATTTGACAGGAAAAATCATTTTTTACACCGTCATTTTTTCAGGCAACATTTCTTACAGAGTTTGTCTGACAAGAAACTGGCTAAACTTGTTGAGTTTCTACCAAACTTGAATATAAAATGACAAATTTTTCATAATTTTTTTAACAACATGGTCTAACATCTTCAGCTAGGAAGTTACTCGCGAGAATATGTATAAATTATACCAAATTTTATTGCTGCAACAAAATTTCTTAACGGAAAGATCTCTTTCGCCTCTTTAAAATCGCTTGATTTATAAACTCGTTCGGTAAAATTAATACTTTTCCATTTTAAAAAAAAAGCCAAGTCCGATTAAACGAGTAACATAAAACAGGTGCAACCAAAGGTAACAGTTATACGTCGATCCGTTACTCTTTACCCTCGTGCATAATATTTTATTTATTTTTCATTAAGACACTTTTCACGAAATATAGATATAACATTTAGCATTTTTAACGCAGTTGACACGGTAGTTAAGCGCATACTCGGGAGTCAAAATAAATGCGATTCAGTAATATCCATCTAAACGATAAAATCTTCATTGCGAAAACATTTCATCTTGGCGGATAAGCAGAGAAAATGGAGGAAAAAGAATTTTAACGAAAATGATTGCACTCATTCGTAAAGTGAAAAAGGCTCTGAATGTAAGAAAAATTGCTGAACCGCGTTATTTCCTGTAATCAAACATTTTTAGATTAAAAATATCTGACTTTATTCTAAATACGTCCATTATTTGTCAACAGACCTCAAGGGACAGCAAACGACACCTCGATAAAATGGCTAAACAGGCAAGAAATAAGCCTCCGCGTAAAAAGTGCCTCCCCCGCGGTAAATAAACAAAAGCCTCGTTCCTTAATAGCGGCGCAAGGTGGCCATCTGCCTTTTTCCTCCGCCTCCCCGCCTCTCCTCCTGCCGCTTATCGCTCTTTTTGCGCTTAGTCGCGCGCTCGTCCTCGGCGGCTCTCCTGTTACCTTTCCGCGTCTTTCTTTTGTCCCGTCGGGTTTATCTACCTCTCCTCCTCCTCCCGCGGCTCTCTGGGAGAGAGAGAGAAGCCAGTTTATGTAGCAGTGTCGAGATCAGCGAAAACAAGAGCGCTTTGGGCCCGCGGCGCGCGATGTGTGTGCGGCCCGATGGATTAGCGATAGCCGCGTAACTCGAGCGCGAAAGTATATTATGTGGAGCTCTGGGGATGTGCGCCGCGCATCGGACCTTTTTGCGCCGCGGCTTTTGTCTCGAGCTGCATGGGCGGGGAGGGGGGGGGGGTTGCGTTGCGGACGGAAAGTATTGTGATTATTTTCGAGCTTTCATGGGAGGTAAGGCGCGGTGTTTGAAGATCGCTCGAGATTAAGGGGTGGGGTGAGCGCGAGGTGCTTCTCGATGTTTAAGAGCTGCGCTGCTGTAATTGTTGCACTAAAATCTACGAGAATGAATTTATAATAGGAAGTTCATCCGAGGGCAAATTTCTACCGTTTGGAAATCCGTAAAAATGATTCTAACAAGTTTACCAGCCGAATTCACGGAGAAAACGAGAGCACCGTTGCAGATTAAAACTGTGTAATATCTTCCGCTCCGAAATTCAACTTTACACGATAATACTCGAATTTTCAGTTTTCTAGCTATCCTAAAAAAATTCCACCGCCCCATTGACAAATAACGACAAACTACCATCCGTAACTCATCCCGGAAAAAGTGTATGCGCAACCGATTTGAAAAGAGAAATGTACCTAAACGAAAGGCTGAATGATCTCGAGCGGAAGGCGCTCGACTCCCGAATTAACGTTTACGCCGCTCCGAACGCGGAAGTCGTAATGGCGTTGGATAAGCTCGGCGATTAGAATGAGAAATGGCTCCCGACGGGCCTATCGGCGCTCGGTCGAGAAGAGTGCATGCGCAAGCTTGAATGTGGAACTCGTGAGCGCGCGCGCAATGATTTTTACCCGAGAAATCGGTAGCTCATCGTCGGCGCGTCTGCGAAGCGCGAGGCCACAAAGGGATACGTATAGGAAGGAAATCGTCGCCCCGAAGGGCTTCGCGGCCGAGGCGGTTATCGACTCCCCGAGAAGCAATACGTCGTGTTCGGTATCTCGCTCTCTCTGTTCCCAAGGTGATGTATGTGAACGCCGGGCCCGGGGAGGCTCGATGCGAGAGAGTGGTTTTATTCTGATTGGACTGTGTGTGCACTTTTTCCGAAGGGAGCTGGATGCCGGCTGCTCTTCGGATAGTTTCAGCATTTTTCCTGCCGATCTGTACTAGTATGAACGATTGTATGCTAATTGTCGCGATGTTCGCTGGAGCTGTTCGGATCTAAGGGAATGTAACGCCGCCATTCTTTATTATAAAAAATCTAGTAAAATATCGCTTCCCTTTGCATTAAACGTAATTCTTGCAGTTCGAGTGGATTACGATGTTTGAAAAACTTTTAGAATAATATTTCAAGAGAAGTAATAGGTATTCTTTTAAGGCATTACTGTTTACTAATAATAGTGGCTCGTGTTCATGCAGCCACGTAATTTTTTAAGTACACACTTTAATTAAAAAAAACCGCTGTCAAGTCATTGGCAGTTAGCTTCCTTTTAACTAATTTATTCTTCCATTATTATCTCGTTTTTGTTATTTTATTTTTAAATGTTCATTTTAGAATTTAATGAAAAGCTAACAAAATTTAAATATAAATTGAGGATCCTCATCGAGGAAGCAAAATACAAATAACCAATCATTTACGATACTTTTCCAAGCTCTAATCCCGCCTAAGAAGGTGAATTTGAAATTTTTAAAATTACACGTAGCTCGCGTACACGACCTAATGCGATAATAAATGTCTCATTATGCTTAGCACAATGTATATTGTTCGCCTCGTGCGACTTGTCGCGTTCGCCTCTCAATTTTTCCCCTCCAAAACTTTCCTAATCCCGTGCCGATAATGCCGAACATTAGAACGCCGGTGATAATTACACGTACTCCGAGCAATTCGGCCGATCCGCCAGCCAGAATTTTAAGGACGAGACGCGCGCTTTTGTTATTCGCTAATTTACGATACATTATTCATTGTTCCATTTTTTTAATAACGCCGCGGAACTTTTTCGCCGCAACCGCTGATTAGGCCGTTTTCTAATAAGTTATTGCGCTCGGAATGTACATAAATATCGTGGTGTAATAAGACGGTTATTATATCTTGTAGTTATATCGTTATATTTTACACGCATTATGCAATTCTCATTTAAATGCGGATGAAAGTCAATTTCTTCGAAGATTTTCTTGATGGCTTATACGGGTTTTAGGAGTAAATAAAGCTTAGAAAGGCTGTAAACAAGAACGAATTAATAATGGGCTTTCTAGAGAATAAATTTGTAAAAGTGTGAAAATTTTCATTTCAGATGATGAATTACAGATTTTATTTCTGCAGTTATACAACTTTGTAATGCCGTAAAAGTTGTCGTAACATATTTTACATAAATGCAAACTTCTACGACAAAACTTTTTTTTCGAATTTTCTAAAGAAAAGCATAAACTGTATAGGTGTTTACACTTTTAAAGGAGCCTTACATAATTCTTATAGAAAAGAAGCCCTTTAGAAATTATTACGTTTATATGAGATGCTCCTTGCAATTATAATGTTTGAACAATAGATCGAGACGGACGAAGAACTACCGCTTAAACAGCCCTATTTCACAATTAAATGCGCAGCCAAAAAGAACCACCAATATTGCAAAAACCGGCCTCGAACGCGAAAACATTCCTCCCCTAATGACTCCCACATCCCACTTGGACCAAACATCGAAAAGGCTTTAAACTCCCCCCCCCCCAAAGTTCCTCTCTCGAAAAGGACAGCCGACCGAAGCGCCGCCGTAAATCCCCAGGATCGCGGAGAAAAGCAAAAGCGCGCGACTTGGCGCGTAGTCGGGGCGCGAATCTCCCAGCTATCTAAGCGGAAGCGAGACGGGGGGTGGGGATTAATAGCCGGCAGCTCTCGCTCGATTTCACGGAGCTGATATTAAGGCCCGCAAGAAGCCTCTCGCCTCTTGTCAAGGGCAGAAACGCTCGCGGGGCCCTTCGTCTGCATGGGAATGCGGCGCGCCGTTAATGGCCGGCCAGTTCCGGCCCCGGCACTATGATCCGAGCAGTTTTGCCGATATCGCACGCGAGAGTGCCGCCGGTGGGCCTGTTTTTGCGCGGAGGGGGGGAACTTTACGACGGGTTCCGCGAGAGGCCGAGATTGCCGGGGAGAGCTTTCGAGAAGTGTTGTAATGAGGTATTGTTCGGAAGTTGGAAAAAGGAGGAGAATCGGCCGGCTTTAAAGTAGGTTTTGGCTTTTTATCGAGTGGAAATTCTGCCGTTTTTGTGCGTTTAAATCTTTGTGGTTTGCGGATGTGTACTTGATAAGGCTCTCACAAGGCTGTTTCGTGCGAGAGCCACTTAATTTAATGCGAAATAAACTTAATTTACACGTTTATTAAACGTATTTCAAATCAACTTTTCACTGGCAATTTAAAAGATAGAAACAAACATTTTTTCGCAAAAATGAAACCCGTTTGGCAGCTGCTCGATTACTCAAAATCATACTTTCCTCGACTGAAAAAATGCCGAAAACGAAAGCTCCCCGATAATCCACCTTGCGAGGCATTCCACTTTCTCAAATTCATACGTCTCGAGCCGCGCTCGCCCGGAGCTGCAGTTTTTGCGATTAATTTTTGGGAAAGGACTCGCCCGCGGTCGCGAACCCGCAAGCTGATAATGCGAACGCGACTTGTAAGCTTATCGATTAACGTGTTTACACGCGCAAGGCTTAACTGTAGATTGGAAAATGGAGAAAGTCGAGGCGGCGAAGCTCGGCCGCGCGCAATAAACTTATTGTTAATTACCGTTATAAGCGTTAAAAATGGTCGCCCGATGAAACTGCCTTTAACGGACGAGCGTTCTCCTATTATATTTGACTTCGCAAACATTCGGCTTCTTTCAAAAAATCCCATTTTATTTGCGCTTTTAAATGCTCGCGAGCTCAATGGAAAAGCGAGATTAAAGTCTGGCTTTATTTTCGACCGTTTAAATTTCATGGTTCTATATTTCATCTTTAATATTTCTAGTCCATAAAGCTGTGAGAGAAAAAGAAAAGCGCGGGTAATTTAGTGCTTGGAAAAGTTTTTTTTTTTATTTCAAAAAAAGGTAGTTTTCAAAGTGATTTTTAGAAGGATTTTATAGCTGCTTTTGCTAAATTTAATAATTATTGAACTTGGCTTTAATTAATGTAGCGGCTTTATGCTAATAGAAAGTTTGCCATTTTCACTGTCAACGTTTTACAGTTGCTAAAATTAATGCGTAAAGCCATAAAAACTACCTTACCCAATGATTGTAAAAATCTTCAGGTGTAATTAAGAGCAGCACACTTATTTAATCTCGAAGACCGACTAAAAACTCGATAAAGATTCGTCAACTGCATTATCAAATTTTATTTCCGTTCCACTTCGCAAACCTTCCGATAATCTCCAATAACTCAGAGATAAAATCGACGAAAAACACCGCCTCCGAGTCAAAGTTCACCTCCTTCTCTATAATCCGTTGATCTCCGACTTTTCCGGCGCCCCCCCACGAGAAACGTCGAAATTATTTATCACCCGAGCAGCCGTGAACCTCCTTTTCTAAGCACAATGTGTATAAAACGAAAGCTCTCGGAGGGCGCCGAAATATCGCGCGGCGCGACGGCCGCTTTCTCCGCTCGGGGGATCCTCGGAGACGTTTGGGTAATCGGCCGCAATTGCCCGGCCGTTTACGAGCGTCTGGAAAAGGCGTCGCTCATAAAACATCCGACGGACATGCGCGCGGGCGCGCGATATCCTCGGTTCGAATAATATTTCGAAAGTCGGAAATGTCGCGACGGCAAGTCTCGCGCCGCGTGCGGTTATCGAGCGATTGACCGCTGGTTTCTAACGGCGCCGCCGCCGCTGCTGATTCTGAGCTTTCAAATTTCTGTTTGTGTAATTTAGTTGTATTGTCTAGGCATCGGGTGATGTGTTTATTGTACATTGTCGTGAGGATGCTTTCGTTGTCTTTGGAAAAAGTTTCTTCTTTGAAATGTTTATAGTAGGCTAGAAATTGATTTTGTTGATTAGAGCTTGAGAAATATTACCTGCTTTCCAATTAGTTTTTAAGAAAATGCGTTGCTTAGGCAGTACCAAAGAAGATTGTGATTCCTATTCGGCGGATTATTAATAAAACTTGTAACTGAAAGCAATAGTTTCAAAGACGGGCAGTATATTGTTCATTTGTAACGTGCATCAATCTCATTATAATGCTCCGACGAAGAAGCAAAAATCGCAAAATATCGTTGCGCGCTCTTTAATTTAAGAACCCAAAAAGCCAGCCTCAAATAATACATTTCACGGGCGAAAAGAAAAAACTCCTTTCCGCGACGCAGCAGTGCACTGCAATAAGCTTTCGCTTTCTACCCCACTTTAAAAATTCGCACCTCTTTCCTCTTAGCTCTTGTCGTAAAACTCCATCGAAAAGAAAGTCTCCTCCTCGCGTCTCATCCGAAAAATCCCCATATACGAATCCGACACTCAATCATATGCCCCCCCGACTCGCGCGCACAAAACCGCTCTCCAACCCGATCCTGCAAAGCTGCGCTCGATTTTGATTTAAAGTTGCGCACGCAGGCAGGCAGGCAGGCAGGCAGGCAGGCATCGTTTCGCCTTACAGCGTATATATATCCGCTCGGAGGAATTATGGCTCGTATGCTCGCACATACCTGCCGTTCATTTTTCGCTCTCGCTCTCGGTGTACGTACACGATATACTTTCGATCTTCCGCGCGCGCGCTGCCTTTTTTCTGCGTCGGCCAACCGGCTGCGCGCCGCGCCGGCCGCTGCGGGATTTATTTCGTCTGGCTCTTGTTGCGCGCGGCCGATGTATCGGTTTAATGAAAACGGGGTGGGGAGAGGGGGAGGGAGGCCGGCCGAAGGGATCGAGCCAATTTTTTGCAGACGGCCCGAGTTCGCCGGGAAAAAGCGAGCAATTTGAATGGACGCCGAGGGTTTCAGACTGAAGGATATAAACGAAGGAGGAGGGAAATTGACTGACCGCTAAGCTGATTCTTAAACGTGCTTTAATGTCCGTACGAGAGTACTGTAATGACTTCTTATACATTGAGCTAAATGTTTTGTAATGTTGGAAATTTATATTTATAACTTACGCGAAATTGAGCGGTTGGAGTATTAATTAAAGTACAAACAAGATTCTGTAAAGTTCTATAACGTTACTCTTAAATATAGAACCATTCCGATAGAACTGAAACGAATACTTCATTTTAACAGAGCAATTTACATGTTAAAAATATCACAGCATAAAATATTTACGATCGTACCTTGGACATTTTACTTGCAAGATTTTTCGTCATTAACCGCGTTAAAATGATGATGAATTCGCTACAGCACCGTTAAACATTTCCACCCGACTAGAAAGAAAATAATTAGACGTCTGCATTTTGAATTCCAGCCGGAAACGCGGGGCAGCCGTAAATTTATACGGCATCTCTGTTACCGAGCATTACGTATCGCTTCGCCCACCGTAAAATCGCGAGCTCAAACCAATACCGAGGCGCGAACGGATCCCCTCTTCGATTGATTAATCCGGCGAAATTTATTCGACATTACGTTATTATACATCACAGTTACACCTTTAGGATTCCCGCGCGGAATCTGCGGTAAGCCGGGAGACACGTAACGTAGGAGAATCTACATTTTATTGCGCCGCTCTCGAGCCTTTCGAGGAAGAGGAGCTTTCTAGCGAGAAGAGCCGCGTCATCGCCGCTCGAAGCTGCAGCTCCGACGGTTTTGACGCGCCGAAGAGCGATGGACTTCTAAGCAGACGAGCTGTGGTTCGTCGAACCTTTCTCGTAATTTTCATTCTTTTGTCGAATATCGGTGTGGCTTTGTTCGGAGGGATTTCGATTCGCGAGAGAAGCACTAAAAGTGTTTGTTTAATTATTTTAAGTCGCTGGCTTCAAGCATTTTTTCTCGAGGGCAAAAGTAATCATTTTTTTATCATTTGTTTTCGTATACCCATCAAATACGTTTATCGCTGAAAATGTGTCTAATATATTCTACTATTGTCATAGCTAAAAAGTTTTTAACGCTGCAAGCACCACCAAGAATAACTAGTGAAATCCATCGTCATCGGCCAGCGCATCCCGCCAATTAGCCGCCTAAAAACCGAAATTAACGTCGATTTAATTACGTCGTCAAGCCCGTCGTGCACGGCGCTCGCGTGCTGCAGCGAGCTAATGAAATCGAAGAAACGCCGGGCGATAACTCGATGCGACTCCTTTCAAAACATCCTGACCCGGCTTTCACTGCGACGCGACGTGCCGCGTGCCACATCGCCGATCGCCGCGATCGCTAATGATGATTGCGCGAAAAATGAAAAAAGCGCCGGATTATCAGTCATCCGCGCGAGCTGTGACGAGCTGCGCACGCTCCCGGAGCGACGGGGATGTACATGGTTTTTGCGAGGCTTTGTGGAAATCGAGTATTGGTCGTGTACGGTTTTTCGGAGCAAGAGGGCGCCGGATTGGGAAAGCTTTGGTGATGATTCTGCGGGAACATTTGGGGTACGTTACTTTCTTCGGCTTTAATTAGCCGTGGTTGCTTGGTGCGTGAGACGCTTGTTTCTTAATTTAATTTATTCAAGTTTTGCGCAAACTTTAGGGAAGTCGGTGGATATTATGAGATTGAATTCTGTTGGGAGTGAAAGTTACTTATTTGAAAACAAAATTATTACATGTAAAATACTGACTTACATGTTTGTTGAAATGCGCGAAAGTATTGAGATTTAATTAGATTCGAATTTTTCACTCAAGCTGACCGCTTAATTAGTCCGCGAGACTTGATTTTAGTAAAACAATGTATCGATGCCTTTGTACCGATATAGAAAGTGGCTATCTCAAAAGAAGTACAAAGAACCAACTCATGATTTATCAGTGCAAAATCATTTTATGCGTCGTGGAAGACAGATAGATAGTGATGAATCACTGAAGAATTCCAGGAAGCAATTCGAGATCACTTAATTATGCTTAGTAACAATTACTTTATCACTTTAGCACGCGGTTGCAACTCCGTAGATGAGTATCTTCTTTGAATATAAAAAAGGCGTCGATGCGGTAATTGAATGAATGCAAAAGTTTAAAATTCTGTCTAAATTCTTATCACCAAATATGGCGCTTTGACAATAAAGAAAATTTAATCAATCAAAACCCCTGTCCAATAAATTCCCCGTACGAAATCTGGCCTCTCGAGCGCGGAAAACCTCTGGACTCTCACAACAGACTGGCCGAAGACGTCCCCCTCCGCGCTCTAATCACGGTGATCGTACTTAGTGCTCCGGCACGTTGCGCTCTCGGCAACGACTCACCTCGGACCTCCCCGCTCCCAACGAGATAAGCCGGCCCTCTCTCGCGCGGCGTAATGATAACTCTGCGCATTGTTCCATGGGCCGGTGCGTCCGCTGACCTCTCCGACTCGCGATCGTTCCGCGCAATTTTTCGCGGGAGAGCTTTCTGGACGTTGACGCTCGTGAGATTTTTCTGGGGAAAATTGTCGCTGCCGCGAAGCCGTTAGAGCTGCGCCGAGTTACGGCCGATTCGATAGATATCCGAAGAGTCGTAAAGGCGAGTGATGTAACTGTACTGTAACAGTTGCTGATATTGGTGGTTTCGAGGGACGGGATTGGCTGGTTTTTTTTCCTTGGGAAGTTGATTTTAGGGAATATTAGGTTTCGCGCGTATTGCATGAGGATTAGGAGCAGGCATTTTTTCGCATGAATAATCCCGAGTTTGAGTACACTATACATTTTTTTAAAATTAAGCGAATGTTGCTTTATCGTTGAGAAACTAATGCTGAGCTGAACGACTTTATTGGCTTTGGGAAACCTTTCCAAGATTTTTAATTTAATTTAATCTTAACTAGAAAATGACAAATTTAAAATTAAGTATGACATTAAAAATTTCATAAATTCTTTCCTAATCCTTAATTTCGTCTGATCTCCACCTTGGATAAAAAAATCCAGCGCGTAACCCACTTAAATTCCCTTCCAGCGAACTACACCATCAAGAGCCTCCGCAAAGTAATCTCCCCAGTCTTCTAATAAAGCCAGCAGCCCGACTTCCGTCACCGCCTCCGCTAATCAAAGCCACCCTCTCGATTCGCAAAACTAACCGTCGGCGTTCCGCCGCCTATAGCATTATCCTTATCGGCGATCGGCGATATCGGTAGTGGCGATCGGCGATGATCCGCGCCTCGCCGCGCGGACGAATTGCGGGGAAGGATGTGTGCGCGCGCGCGCGTGTGCGTGTGCCGCTATGAGAACCTTTGTTTCTTTCGTTCGCGCTCCGCTTTTTACGGGCCGCCGAGCCGAGAGCGTTGCGCTTCGTTATCGCTCGTTAGCCGGTGCTTAACTTATCCAGCTTTTTGTCAGCCGCGCGCAGCTGCTCCTACTTCTGGGAGCTACTGGAAATTTGCATGCCCGCGGTGTTTTGAATTTAGAGCGCTTTGTTGCCGGCCGGAGATTGGGAGGTCGCGATAGCGACTAATTTAGAGATATAATTGGCCGCGAATCGGGTTCCCCGATCGAAAGCACCGTTATCGATGAAAATTAACAGTGAGTTTTAGTGATAAAATTTTGTGAAACATCCTTAGTGTCCGCACTCGACCCTCGTACAATTAATCCCGTTATCAATCGCGCAGCCTCCCCGGCCGATAACCGTCCGTCAGCTCTTCGAAACTCAAAAAGAGCGAAAAGGAGACGCCTGAGAGGAGGTGCGCGCACGCAGCGCAATTATTCCCTCGCATCTCTCGCAGCTGGAAGCTCGGGCTCTCTTGCTCGCGCGCTTGCATTCGAGATCAAACGTCAGGAGAGCGCGAAGTCTCTCTCCCCCTCTCTCTCTTGCAGCTCATTTTATTTCCTATACGTTCATTTCGCCGGAGCCGCTGCGGCGTTATACTTCGGCCTTATGAATAATGCATGGATCTGCGCGTGCGCGCTTAGTTTTAGTGCCTCGGCAAGGGACACGTTTACGGGGCTTTCTCACGATTGTGTCTCTCCGCTCTCCGGGAAGTCAGGCGGATACCGCCGAGATATCGGACTTCCGCGAGCGCGAAAAAACACCAGGCAGCCCTTTCCTTAACTTTTCTTGCCGCGTGGCGCGCGAAATAATCCATTAAGCGCCTTTAATTAGATTAAATGCAGGCGGCTGCCGCGGAGGCGCCTGTTTTTTTTTTCGGCGCAAGCCTGCGAAGTTAATTGGAGTAACTGTTGGGTTTATTAATTCGCCGGGATTTTTGCGTTTACGGGATCGTTACGCAATTAGGAAGGTGCATTAAGGAGATTGCTTTTTAGGGCAGCTCTTCCTGGAACGGCAGCCTTTCGGTCTCTGGGATTTCATTGGGTGTTTTATTTGCATCGAGATGAGCGAGAGATGCTGTTATTTCTGAGTTAACACTCGATTGCGTTTCCTCATTAGAGGGATGAATATCGAGCGATTAATAGCTGAAAAATTAAACCGAATTACAATATCTGGTAAACCTTTTCCTGCACTCTACATAAAATCCCTTTAAAAACAATCCCAACGAAAGACCCAGTCCAATCGCAATTATTTCCCTCTAATAGCAAAAAAAATCAATCCAATATACTCCGCGGCAGTTCCTCCCATCTCCCCGCGCACGAAAAACGGCGGCTCTCGTCGTTAATTCTCGCTCGTCACGCAACAGCATCCCGAATTAAGACATCGCCTCTTAGGCGGCGGCCTCATTGGGCAACTCCGCGGATACGCTTTCCGAGCGGGCGAACTTTCGTGTCAGAGGCCTCTCCGGCGGCCCCCCCCCTCCCCCCGATATCATTTCTGCTGCTCGGCGCGCCGTGGAAACGCGAGAGGCCCCGATATCCTTTTCCAGATGCATATAGAATGCACCGCCGTTACGCAGAAGCGAGGAGCGAGCCGCTGCTGCTCCTGCTGCTTTAGAAATTCGAGCGAGAGAGGCTGTACCCGTTGTTTATTTGTGCGTCTCGCGGACGGGCTTGGAGTTTGCTCGCTGATTTTCCTTTAATCTCTGGAACTTTGAGCGAAGTTCGGACGAGGCGCTGACGTTTCTTTTATTTGAAGAATTGCCGAATTTACGACTGCACTTTGGAACATCGGATTAAGAAAAGTTGGGTTACTTTTGTTCATTCCGAAAATTGAAAAAGATTCTGTTTTTTTTCTATTCTATTTTTCAAAAAGATGCAGCTAATTATTAGGTATTATTTTTAGAAACTACTATTCCAAAACGTCATACTTTCCAAAGAATATTTTAACCTTCGACCGCTCAGTACATTCTTCGAAAACATCAGATTTCGCACTCCAAGCCGTACATTTACTCGAACGTGCGAATCCCGAATTTAAAAACGTGTTAAATCACAGCTATTCGCCGAGCGCGCAAGACATCGTGTTACCGCGGCCGAACACCGAAAGTGCGTGTTAAACCGTCGCGCAATAAATACTCGCGATTTAGACCAGCATCTATTTTCCACCTCGAACCCCCTCCCGCGTCTCTCTCCCCCGCGTCCGGCAAAAAACCGCCCTGCAACCGATGGCCATCCGCAAAAATCAAAATAGTATTGCACGCCTCGGCTCTCCTAAAAATATCCCGCGCGACGGGCGGATTGTGAAAATTTCTCGTTCGATTCGGAGGAGCGAGCAGCGGCGGCTTAGCCTACTTTTTCGCCGGAACATCGCGGCGCGGCGCCGCTGCGGGCGGAGATCGCTCGCGGATTTATGGAGATGCCGCGTCGCCGGAGAGCATTAATTACGCGCGCGTACACACAACGCGATCTGATTTGCGTAAGTATTGTGCGCGCGGCGGTTTAGAGACCGTACGGGACTCGCGCGGCCCTCGTTCAATATTTAAGAGGGGCTCGAGAGAGGCGCGGGGATTAATAAGCAGGCTGCCACGGGTGAGAAGCGTCGTCCCGACGGCGGAGGTAATTACGATTTCGATCGGCCTGCGGATCGCGGATTCGAAGGGAAATCGCTTGAATGGAGCCTGGGTCGCGGTTGGATTAGGTCATCGGGAAGATTTTCATTGTTAATGAGGAATGTATTACGGATGGATTTATGCGAGAAATTGCAATATTTGCATAGTGAAAATTTGTTAACTTGAACTTGGAGGTGAGAGAAAGTTTTGTTTTAATTCAAGTGGAAGTATGGTCAACATGTTGTTAACTCTGCATTTTTTTTATGCCAACAGAGAAATATTGCGGTGCGCTTAGAATAGTCAAATTAATCTTTAAGTACCTCTAAGTGCTTTTTCTTTTGTATTCAAATTTAATAATTTCCGAAGAAATGGCCAATTAGTTCGAAGTAGAACACGTCCGATTCATCACTTTGATGAAATCATCCGTTGGAAAATGAGTATTTGGCACTTCTAACATATGGAACACTATTATTATCCGGCTAACGAATAAAATTGGTATACGTAAACACGTTCTAATTTGTACTCTCCTGGCTACAACTATGTTTTCTAAAGTATTAAATCATTTTTAGGTCACGCAACGCTAAACTAAATTACATTGATTATACATTATTTATATAACTCCAGATGAAATAGAAATTCGTAAGGAAAATTAGTATTGTAATTGCAAGTATTTTCTTTTACAAAAGTTCCAATAAGGATCGCACGTTGAATTAAAACTTTTTAAATCATAATAATTAGAATCTAAATTAGATTTTACACCGCCGCGCAATTGCGAGAGCAGCTCCTTGCTAAAAATCGCCGAAAAAGCACCAAAATCCACATCCGGCCGCGAAGCCAATTTCCGGCCGGCTCCTCGCTCCGGCAAGAAACCTCCGTCGTTTCCTTCCTCGTCTGGCTCTCTCTCTCTCCCTCTCTCTCCGGAGAAAAAAGGCCCTCGCCGCTCGAAAGCATCCCATTAAACGGCGAGGCTGCCGCTTGCCGCGGCAACAGCTGGTTCCGCGGCCGGCTAATTTTAGGCGCAAACGCGAGGCATTAACGCAGATTATAGCAACGGGGCCCCCCTCGGCATTACTCGCGCTCGTTTGGCTGCGAGTTGCGCGCGGAAGCTGCGTCCCGCGAATAATCGTCGGCGCGCGACAGATGCCGCTTCGTCGCGGCGGCCTAAGCGGAGAGGCGCTGCTCGCCTTTTTGCCCGCGCGGCTTTTATTTGCGCGCGGACCGTTACCGAGGGGGATAAAGAGAGTTTAGCTTGATGGAGTGCTCGCTAATTCGAAGGTTATTGTTGAATTATTCAGAGTCGGCGGGACGCCTCGGTGGCTTTCGCGAGATTTCCTGGGAATTGCAGGAATTTCGACGGTAAATTTAATCAAATTCTATGCGGCGCGTTAAGCCATTCATTTTCCGTCAATACAGCGTCGTTATTTAAATTTCAAACAATTTTAGACGCCTGTATATTGTCGGTAATTTAATATAATATTGATAATCAACTTTGACTAATTAAAACTACACTGTTTACGGATTTTAAATTATTACATTATGACTTTTCTGCTCCATCAAATATTGCGCCAGTAAAATCCGAACGAAATAGCTAGAATATTTGATTTGATGCGAAGAAAAACCTTTTGGTCACGCCTATGAACATTTCCGACAGAGCCAAAGAATTGTAACCTCTCCAACAAGTAAACATGATTGCAGATGCGTATGCGGATTTTTCGTAACTGCGAACGATTGAAAACAAGTAAGAACCGTGACTTGACGAGCGCTTCAATGACTATTCATCTCGTTAAATTAGAAATATAGTCGCGGCGAGCGAAAATTTTTATTCTCTCATCACTTTCAACGTCTGCCCATCCTTTCTGATACAAGAATCTCGATGGAATTGCACAACCGAAAGGATTCATACGATACATTACTGGATAATAATTGACGTGTAAAGACGGACCTTTAGACTACCGCTCCTCGAAAACTAACCAATTAGCGCTTCGCACAATCCAAGTGTAAAGGTCTGTCGATTTTCTGATTTATTCATTTTCGCAAAACGGGTCGCGACGACGTCCGAGAAAGTCGAAGACTCGTCAGAAATTGACAAGCATAAAAAACGGTAAAAAAACCGGCTAGACCTATACCGTTCGACGGCAACTCGCTCGAACGCGAAGAGGCAAAAGCTCGCGGTAGGCGCGAAAAAGAGCTGGTAAATGTGAATGAGCCCAGATTATACTACTTACACTTATAAAGACTTCTTCGACACGAGCGAACGGGTTCTCCGGACAATTTTCTTTTCTCTCTCTCTTCCTTGCGTTTCTTGGCTTTTGTGATAAAAGTCGAAGTTATTTATGGTTAATTGAACGCTTGTTTACTAGTGGTAAATCTTGGGGAGCGATGGGTTATTCAATTTTTGGCTGAAGCTGTAAGTGGATGATTTATGCATTGTTTTTTTCCAGATTATATGGCAAAAGGTAATCAAACGTTAAACGAGATTTATTGGCTTTGGATAAGTTATGAATTTTTTACGCTTTTATAATCGAGCGAAAATGCCTATTTAAGTAAGTAAGCATTATTAGTTTCTAATAAATATCGACTGAAATTTTGTAAATATTCGAGAAGCTGATTCTGAATAAGAAATTTATCTTCACTGTTTAATGAAGGCTGTCGTCATACGCATGTCCAAAATGAAAATAATATTCTTTTGTAACAAAGTATATGAGTAATGACGTGACATAATACAAAAAACTTATGTGCGACTAAAATAAAAAGAAAAAAAAATAGTACGAATAAATATTAACAAGATTTTTTGCGCATCGATAAATCACGACAAAAAGAAACATTTAAATCTCTTTTCAAACGAAGCTTTTTTGATCTCGGCTACTTTGTTGACCACACCGCACTAAAACTCCAAATTCATCATCTCCCTCGACAACAATGTACATTCGGGCCTTGCAAACCTCCTTCCCCGAATTCGGCTCTCCGGTGTTGTTCACCTCCGAATATCGCTTTCGATATTCAGCTCGCGGCGTTCGTCGTCAGCGAAATTATCGTCACGCATATGGCTTTCGGCGCATTAATTATTCCAAGTACACCGCGCCTCGCGACGCTTTACGTTATATGTTATTATCGGATTCTTGCGCGCGCGGCCGTACATCGCGATGCGCACGCGCGATACATTCGCGCCGGCAGATTTTCGCTGAATTAGAATGGAGAGAAAGTGTCGGCGCGGGCTGCGGACTTATTTTTTTGTTTGTTGTTTATTGCGAGGCGATGATGAGTCGGATTTCTGGGTTTTTTGGAGGAGTAAATCTGCGCCGGAATTCTTTCGGTAACGTTTAGTGGTTCCTAATTTCATGCCTTCTTTGCGCAGATTTGCCGATGGAATTTTTTGGGAAACGTTTATTCTGGTAAATATAAATAAGTACTTCTTTGTGAAATGTTATTTTTGTTTAAATATATATTCCAAATTATTGGAGGTTAACGTTATTTTCACTTAACTTTAAAGATAAAGAAGTTTGTTTATATTCATATTAATCGAAAGTAAAAAGAAAATTATTATGCAAACCCTGTGTATTAATTTCGATGAGAGAAAATTAATTAGCAATTAAAAGAGGCCAGGAGTTAATTGAAAGGCTTGCATTAAAAAAAAACATTACAGAATGTATAGCTTGCAATGACCAGTCAAAGTATTTAGAGCTACATGAATTCGCCAAAACTTGTTTTTATTCTCGGGAGAAAGTCCGAAGGTCTGATTCAATCTTTATTTTTGCTGCATTAAATCGTCGAATTTCGATGTGATGATCTGTTATACGCAGATTTCATAGATATAAATCTACAAATCAAGTTTTTTGGCGAGGCATCGATTGATTAAAATATAATTGTTCCTACATTTCATTGAACGGTTTCGTTAAACTAATCCTTTATTGCAGATTCAAACCATTAACAGAATCTCTCCTTACAAATTAATTAACCTAATCACACAAGCTTCTTTTTACACCGACCTTAAACGCAGCATTTAACTCCTCCACAAAAACGAGCCTATCCCCCAAAAAGGCCGCCTCGATTTTTTGCATCCTCGGCTTACTCCTTTCTAAATTTCCCAAAAAAAGCAGCGGCGGCCGCGCAAAGCGATCCGGCAATTACGCTCGCCGCCTATATACGGCCAGCCACCGAATTCAATATCGGCCGAGGCACGTGCCTGGCCGTAAAGTGAAGCGATAAAAATTCCCGGCTAGAAAAGGAGGCCCGAGACTTCACGAATCGGAAATGGAGGTCAGCCTCCGCCGATATGGCCTATCGGATGCACCTTTCTCCTCGGGGCAGAGCCGGAGAGGATCGCGGTCGCGACGAGGTCGTACCTTCGATCCGTGAGCCGAGACGGATCGGCGCGATGGGCGATTGCAGGTTTTTTCGGGGGAAAAGGATTAGGTGGAGGTCGGTTGGCTGATGGTGGGATCGTTTTGACTGAAATTGCAGGTTTTAAGTGTACCGATGGAGAAAAGAATTGTGACATGGACGTTGATAAAGAGCTGAGTCTGGCAGTCAATTTTTGCTTTCTTTTCTTAATCATTAATTTTTAGTTCGTTGTTTTCCAAAATCAAGAATTCGAGCATTACATTATAATAAATTAAGAGTTTACATATTTTATTAAACTAAATTGCTCAGTATACGTAGTATGAATAATTTGAGCATTACCTTTACCGTCCGCGATTTTCCAGCCCGCAATCATTAAATTCAAATATAAAAGCCTTCTATATCTCTCCCAGAAATCGTGCAGCTCTCCCATCCCAAGCTTTCCATGCAAACTACCTTTAGCCCTGCAAGATATTCAAACAAATTCCAAAAAGCATTTGATTACAAAAGCCCGGCATTCCCATATCTCCGGCAACCCATTGCGTTATCCATCGCAGCCTGCGCAACTCTCGCGCCTCCTCTTCCCTGCACTTCAGCTCGGAGGAAAAGGAAGTCTCGCTCATCTCTGACAGGCTCCCTCTCGGCTTCGCAGCCGCTTTCGCACGCTATGCAAATTGCGCGTGGGCGCGACTCTCGCGGATAAGATCCGCGTTAATTGTGAGGTATAATTTGGAAGGGGGGGTGGAATTGCCGAGGATCGCTGATTGATTTAATACCGCTCGGAGCTTGGGCTGGAAAATTGAAAGAGCTTGCGAGAAAGAGAGGCCGTTTGTTGGTTTTTCAAAAGTTAGAAGGGAGAAAGTTGGGAGGAGAAGGAGATTTCGAAGATAGAGAGATGATTAGTACCTGGTTAATGGGCTTCGGGATAAGGAGAGGATAATGGACGGGCTTTCTTGATGAAGTTTCGGCGACATAGAGAGTGGAATAATTCGAGAAAGATGTTGAATTATCAGAGTGAAAAAATAAAGGAGATAAATCAATTGACTATTAAATTTTTGAGTATAAAAAAAGTATTTATGAAAAAAAGTTCATTATTAAAATTATAAAAATCCAAACTTAAGATAAATATTTATTCTCTGAAAATTCATCAAATTCGCTCGACAGCTCCAACTCGAAAAAGAAAATGGCGCTTAAAAAACGATTAACAACAAACGAATCCCAGAATCGAGCATTCCAGAACTCAAGCCACGCGCACAGAAAGCTTGGCCGGCAGAAAAGAACTCGATGATAAAGCAGATAAGGCCGCGGAGATAAGCCCCCCCCCCCCCCGAGTTTCTCCGTGTTTTTTGGAACGCGCCTGAGAGATTTGCCATGCGATGCAGGTGTCGCACGACCGGTTGCCGCTTGTCGTCGACCGCTGACTTACACGCGAATACGTCATTCGTCGGCTCGGGTTTCGCGGCGGCCAAACCAGTTTCTTTCCTCTTCCTTCCTGCTTTTCTCGGGGAGCTTTTCCGCGAAGCTGCACCGCTTGGGAGGCTTGGAGATAGGTTCTCTTTGAGGTTCAGGAAAATTTGTCGAGATAAGAGAGTCGGCGCGGTTGACGCAGACAGGGAATGTTTGGAGATGAGCTTCGAGGATTAAGTGGTGTTTGAATTAAAATGTTTTTCTTTAATTGACGTGGATTGTAGATTTAAACTTTGAATCGAGGTTTTTGTGCAGTTTTATGCTTCGTAATTACATTGTATTAAATTAAGTTTTCTATTACAGTCGCTTAATTTTAAAACTATAATCAGCATCTTATTGCGAGTGCTGTAAACGATCGTAAAATTTTTCTCCAATCGAACGGAAGATTCTCCTGTTTATACTGTACGTGTAAAGCAATAAGAGATGCTTATCAGAATGTTTATTGCCTCGTAAAATTATTTCGTCGAGAAACCTTTTACGGACGCGTTACGATAAAAATAAATTGTAAAATCTCAAGAATGAATTAGAAAAAACTCGAAATTCGCTCCGTACTCCAGATAGAAATCTGATTTAATTTTTGTCGAATAAGTTTTTTCTACCGACGAGGTGATATTCGACACTTGAGCAACTTTGAACGTGGCTTAAAAGCATTGCAAATTTATTAAAAAAAAAATAAAGTAACGAAATTGTCACTGGTTCCGAAAATGACGCAGCAATTTAAATGATGTAAATGCAGTTTTTATAACCTGACAACGGTTCCAAAATGATAACATCAGCGTGAGCTCATCGCTCTTAACGAAAGTGTCTACGTTTTATATTTCATTCCAATTTTAATTAATTTTATATTTATTTTATTGCTCTCAACATTAATTTGTTATTACATATCTACTTTTTTTACTTTAAAAAAAATTATTTAATTTTAATATAAATTAAGCGTTTAATTTTTTGTCATTTTTAACTAATCAGAAAGTAAGAAGACTTCTCTTGATTAACGTAAACGACGAAGACGGCCAAAATTATTTATAAATGAAATAAGCGTATAATTATTCAAGACAGAAGCCGTTTCATACGGTAATGCTCAGCTCGAAAATACAAAAAACCGCTCGTTGCGAAACACTGTACGCCAAATTATGATTAACGCAGCAACAAATTTTCCAGAAGCCGATTATATACCTGCCCCCTTAGTCGTCATCCAGTCGAAATCGCGCGGCCGCAATTTTCGCCGAAACGACCTCTCTCATCCTCACCTGTATATTCAAATGAAGCTTTAAAAAAGTATATCGAGAAGCCCGCGAGGCGTTCACTTAACGACCCATAAAGAATTAATGAGATAACGATCGCCTTTCGTGAAACTCCTCTCTCCCGAAGGCCGATTCCCAATTATTATAACTTTCGCCGAAATAAACGTAACCTGCCCAGAACAGTGCGGGGAAAATTAATCCCGCGGCTCGGGCTGTTTTGCGCGTAGATTTTTCCGCGGGAATTTTCGCTTTCGGCGATTCGCGCGCCGACGTTTGCCGTAAAATCAATTGCGCGCACTCAAGCTTTTTGATCGTGGCCGGCGTGTCAATTACGCTTTTTACAGCGAGTCGTAAAAATAAGTGCGACGGTTGTGTATGTGCGGGAACTCTCGTTTTCACGATGCCTGCGACTTTCTTTTTGGAATAAACTGCGACGGGAGCTCATTTGGCGGTTTGTTCGTTAGAGGCTGTAAAAGTTGAAAACGCGAAGTGCAAGTTCTTCGTCTTTTTCGTAGTTCGGAGGTTTGGCAATAAACGCCTGATATTATCCACAAGCTTTCTATAATTATCGTAATTAACTTACGTTACGGGATTTGGGCCTCGATAGTTTCTTTGACTTACCTGAAAAATAAAGAAAAATTATGATTAGATATACACGCGAATAAATAATTATTTAATTATAATTTTACTAACTAACGTGCAACGTAAGAATATTAATTTTCAGAAAGTATTGACATTTTTATCAAATTAAAAATAATGCTTTTAAAAGGTATCTTAACATCCTCCCTCCGAATTTGTAAAACTCTCCAACAACGAGCTCTCTCGCTCCTAAAAACCACCGGAAATCCCCGGACGCTAAGATCCATTGCCCCGACGAACAACGAATTCCACTCATGCGCCATCCGTCGCTTTCCAAACGATCATCCGCCGAGAAAAGTACAAAGCCAGCCTTGCAGTCAGGTCCGAGTGCACGCACGTTCCGCGAGCGAAATTCGCGTCGCGCCAAAGTCAATGTATACCGACCCAGATTTCGTTTTCCGCGGCGACGTTTCCCAAGCCGATCGTTAGGGACGGCCCGTAGGAAAGTCGATCGCGGCGCTCTGCAATTTTACGCGGCCGAGGAATGGACGTACAATTAATTGTAATGGGCGCTGCCCGTTTTCGAGCTTTATGGGAAATTGGTTCGTCGGAGAGACTTGGATCGTCGAGGAATGTGCGAGCTTGAAAGTAGACTTGTTTTATGCTTGATTTACTTTTGGTTCGACGGGGTTATGAAATTCGTATGCGAAGTACGGTCAATTGAAGTAAATTAAACGCATTACTGCATCGAGCAGTAACTTAAGGAAACGGCAGAGATAAACCATTGAAGACTTTTACATCTTAAGAATCTAGTAGGAAATTATAATGTTCTACTTGAAAAAGTTATATAAAACTTTGAAGCTACTGCACGTGGGGCGCAAGAGCTTTCTTACTTATTAACGATCCATCATGAACGGCGACTAAAAACTCAATTTCATACCGATTAAGCAGGCTAACAGCAGCTCCATTATCACTAACCCGGCCTTACACGTGTAAACAAAATAATCGCAATGTAAATCGGTCGGCGGGCCCGTGTACACCTCCCGTCTCCCGTCAATCCCCTTAATTACCGATCGCCCCCCCCCCCCCGCCGCGGCGACGCTCATCGAGGCCCGAGAAAGTGCCGCGGAAAAAAAGAGTCCGCGTGCAGCAGCTGTTCGAGCTCGTAAATCTTTCACTTTCCGCGCATGCGTACATATGCGCGTCCGAAAAGATGAGCGAAATCAAACGCGGGATGTGGGCCACTCGAGAAAGTTGAGGGGGGAGCTTTTTTCGCTCGGGGAGGAGAGAGACGACGATTGTCGAGGAGGAAAAAATATAGACGCCGTTTCTCACGACGACGAGAGTCACTTTCTTTCGGTGACTTTTATGGGTTCAGAGCTCGATCTTTCGCGCTGGACGGCCGGCTTTTTTCGATGCGAGGACGACGACCCCTGCATCGGGCTGGTTCTTTCGAGATCGCGGAATTGGAATTTGTCGTAAATGGTGGGCTCAGGTGGGGACTGCAGTGAAAGGGCGATAGAAGTTGGGGTGAAATGCTTTTTTACTGCTGACTTGGGTTTCGAATTACAAAGAATAAAAGTCTTAAAAAAATTTTCTCTATTCTCTTAAATCTCGTGTCAAACTTTTCTAAATATATCAAATGAAAACAAATATTAGCCTATTAAGTGCATTTGCAAGTAAAAACGTTTCCACAGGTCAAAATGGTAAATTACGCCAACAATTGCGAATAAATTATGTTGAATATCAGATATTAATTTTGGTTAAAATGTTCTCCCTTTAATCACGTTAATCTCCAAAAGTTAATTTTCTTCCGTAATAGAGATAACTGCCTAATCAACCCATTCACACCAAACGGCCATTTTTCCCGGACGACACAAAAAAACTTAAATTTCCTCTCCACCAACATTCGCGATTAATTAACGTCTCAAAGCGCCTTAATGCAGTCGTCCGTCAGCTGAAGGAACCTACATTCCTGCCGTCTAATTTTTCAACGGATACGGCCGTTCCGAGGATATAATAGAACGTCCGTAACGAAAGGAAAAGACAGCGGCCAATACCATTATTGGGTCGCAGGAGGAAAGAAATGTTCGTCGCTGCCGTTCCCCGGGGAAAGTTGGGAATAACGCGCTTCAAGTTGATTAAATAACAGGCGAGGCAGGCGCATAAGTACGCGTCTTGCCATACGGCGCTCATTCTCCTTAATGCATCGAGGATGTACTTTCCACGTTATTTAATCAAGGCAGCAGCCCGGTTTTTTCGTATTTACTTTTAATTCCGCGTTGCTTTGCTTTGCTTTCCTCGTATTCAATTGTGGATGCAAATGCGGAAATCCCACATTGTCGCGAAAGGATTAAGAGTTGTAGAGTTATACGATATTCCGGTTTCCTCTGGGCTTGATTTACGTTATTTTTAGAAGGAAAAAGTGGAAGAATTCTTGTATTATTTTTTAATGGAAGAAAATCAGAATTTCAATTTGCTAAGTAATTATTGCGAGTGGTTTTTGTTAAATTTTTTGAAAAACATAATTTCCTGTTGCTAAGAAGCTTCTTTTTGTAGTTCAAAAACATCTAAAAATATATGTTATTTTACTATTATTGACATTCTAAATAAATAATTACTCATCATAAAAACTTCTTGCACAAAATTTAGGCGAACATCGTCGACAGAAAAAGATTAAAAGGAAACATTGTGCAGTGCAAATAGTCCGTAAATCGCAAAAAAACCAATTAATAAACTATAAAAGAAAGTAGCTCAGCAATAACAGAACGTTAACCCAAATAAAAAAACTCGTTAGCAAGAGACGCAAGCCGGAATCGAACAAACGACAGATATAGCCACTGATTAATCGCATTTTTCATAAAGACAGTGACGAACCGTTAAGCAGCGGCTTCACGTCCAATTTCACCGCAAAGGAAGAATCTCGCGGTACGAAATAGCTCGTGCATTACGAGCGGACAATGATATTTGTTTTAGCTGCCCGTCTTGGACGGCCGCCGGAAACGAAAAACCGGCCGCGGCGGCCAAAGGACTCGACCCCGATTCGCCGACAAATCGCCGCCCGATAAAATGGAGCGAATTCAAAATGCCGCGGTCAATTTCTCTCTTTCTCCGTCTCTCTTTCTAGGTCCACCGGGGAAGATTGAAGGAAGTCGATCGGTTTCTTTTTTTGCCTGGATCTATCGGTGATTAAGCTATGTTTTTTATCAGAAATTTAATCTAATTTTTTAATATTTATTAAATTTAATTACATTCGAACATTCCTTACTTATACTTAACGTTTTCATATGTGCTGTTTTTTTTCGATCAGACATTCGATCGAATCGAAATCGAAATCAATCTCAACAAGGATCACATGTATCGCTTTCCAATTAACGCCTCGCACTTTTATCAAACGTCACATCAAGCTAACTGTAAAGACACCTACCGGCGCAGAACGCTAATTAAAAGAAACGCGAATACATTCAAGATAGAACTGTCGAGTCGATAAAACGGAGCAGAGTCCGAACTCACTTTAGCCGATTTCTCCGTGGATTTCGCGTGCCTGAAATCATCAAAGCGATCGCGTTATTTGAAAAATGCTCGTTAAAATTTTTCACCGACGAAAAAAATGAGCTACTTTAGAGATAATGTAATCGTGTATACGCAATTGGCAAAAGTATCGAGGATCGAATCGCCGACGTTCATAAAATTAAGCGCATTAGAAACCCCCCCGGCAGCCTCTCCGCATATAATATTTCCCGACAGATTGGAATCATGACTTCGATCACGTACACTTTGCTCTTAAAAGTCTCGGAAATGCTCGCTCGATGCTCATTTGCGATAAGGAAATTATCTTAATAAGCAGTTTTTTTTTCTAATAAGGATCATTCTATTTTTCTTCCTTCGCCGCATTCCGTTTAAATATTTGGGATTTGGAAAGTGAATTTATAGGTCTGCGATATATGCATTGCGAATAATCGAAAACGCTAGTCGATTTCACCGGCTAATTATATATATCGAAATTGCTATCGTCGAGTCGATCACGTTTCCTATTGTTTTTAAAAAAGTCCCCGCGAAACGTGACTCGTCTCTAAAAACACGAGGCATCTTGAATAAATTATAATACGAACCGCCCAAAAATCAATTTTGCACCGGCGCACAAACGACGCGGATAAATCCTTCTCCGACGTCCCCGTAATTATCGCAAAGTATATCCTCCGTCGGAGTGAAAGAATTGCAAGCTCCGAGGCGCACTTATCAATAACTATATTTCTTTCGAAGCGCCATTAAGCGGCTGCAGCTAATTTCCTCCTCGGCCTCCGAAGAAACGAGGTAAAAACCCGGGGGTAATAACGATCACAACAGTCGCCGCCGCAATCGTTCACCCAGTTCTTAGCGCTAATTTCACTCTCGACGCTCTCGATATTCCCGCGCCGATTCTCGAATGACTTTATTCCCTCAATAAAGCTGCGGAGCCAATTTTCGCCGGAGTCCTCGAGGGGGGCTGGAAACTTTACGCGGGGAAAAAGTACTTCCCTTTACGATGCTTCACGGGCTTCGTTCGGCTCTTGGCTGGTCTTTTGTTTTGCTCGCTTTGTTTCGGCCCTTTCGAGAGGAGAGTCTAATTGTTTAATGCTCTGGGGTAATAGGTTTTTTGTCGGGCGACTTGTTTTCAGTTATTAAGCACGTTGCTTTTGCTGTGCTTATAAACTAATGAACATTTCATTATGCAGAAAAATCGCAAATGCTTCTCCTCTCGAGATAGCTTTCAAGAAGATCGGAAATAAAATAGTACGACGTTGACGATTTTAATGATTGAATAAGACATAAACGCAACATTTCCCTCCAGAACCAAGTTCATATCCCAATAATCACAACAGCATATCGCCAGTCGGCGGAGATAAACATCAGCGATCTTGAAAAAATATCAGCGCCCCTGACAGCCTCTCTCCGCGGCTTTCTTTCGCTTTTCCATGCGACTCGCCACCCAAAGAGCGACGGCGGCGACTCTCCGCCGCGCGGCTAAGTATTTTTATCGCTTGCTCTCAGAGGCCGGTAACAAATGTAGCTGTCCCATAAAGCCACCGCTCCCCACTAGAGCTGTGCTCGCTGAATTACAAGCGGCTTTTCGCTCTTTCGCAGGGGATTTAAATCGATCGCCCCCTTTGCCTTTGTTGCCCGCACCGGATGGACAATGGAGGAGAAGTAAGATGGGAGGCGATGTGCTCTCCTCCTTTTTTTTCTCTTTGGATCGAGTTTGCGTAAATTGTTGGGGCTTTATAGTACTGACGTGATTTCTCTCCGCGCCGCTTGCGCGCGGGGATGGATCGCTTTTCTTTTCGATTGCTTTTTGCTTGCAGGGGTGTACCGTGTTATTTGAAGTAATAGATTTATTGCTCCGTTTCTTATCGAATGCAGCGTCGTTACGTTTAATATTTATTCCGGGATTTTTCCTGAAACTGAATCACTGCGCTTTGAATTTTTTTCCTGGTGTCGTTTAATTTACAAAAATATACTCTTACTTTCAGTTTTGAATAATAACTAAACTCGCAAAATAAATTTATAAATATTTGTGTCTCTTTGTTTTGCTAAGAGTATTAAGCCCATTTATCTAAAAGTTATGGTTTACAACAAAACCATCTCAATCCAGCACTATTTATCTCCTCCATTCACTATTTGGCCAGCAACTTAACCAACAAAAGCTTTCCAAAGCATTCCGTCCATCTCATCTCAATTAATCAAAAGCATCACTCATCCATCCATTCCTCCGACTCCGCAAGAAAACCGTCTGGCGACTTTCCCGCGAAACAAGTGCTTAAAGCCTCCGCAGCCTGCACTCAATCAAAAGGCGCCAGCTTGCAGCGAGGCTCTCTCCCTCCCTCCCGACATTCACATGCCGCGAGAGAGTCGAGCAGATGCGACGCAGGGAATGCGCGCGATAAGGACGCGTCGAAACGGGGAAAGTAGCCTCGAAACTACTACCTACCGCAGACGAAGCGGCCGAGGAAGAGCAGCCAGCGGCCTCTTTAATTGCCTCGTACGTCTCGGAGCCGCGCGAGAGAGAGCCCGCGCGTGCCCATGCTTATTCTAATGCGCGCTCCGAAGGGGATACGTCCGAGTGGACGCGCCGAGGATCGGGAGCTTCGGTCGAGGGGACGGCTAATTGTGAGATTGCTTTTTAAACGGAGGAGAACGAGTGGAGAAATTTAATGGATCCATTGACTTTTTTTGACAGGGGTAACTTGAGCTTGAGCTCTGCGTTGGACAATCTATTTTAAGATTCTGGCAGAGTTTGTTTTGGAGACCGAGGTGGGGCTCTCTTAGGATTATGTAAAACATTTCAGTTTCAGTAGAAGGGTGATGTCAGGTGTTTAATAAAATACTTTACTCGACCTGTTAAGTGATGAAGCTCTGAGTGGCACCTACACTGTTAAAAATTATGAAAATAGCTCCCGTTACATAAATTAAACGTAATGTATTTAATGAATGTATTGGAAATTATAGTTTGGTTTTTTAATCATAAAATGTGTCAAGAACTCACGAGTAATCCTTATAGCAGTAAAATTAACTTTCGACGAAAACTGAAAAATCTCAAAATATGCAATCCCAATTAATAAATTATTGACATATAAAACCTCTATTACACGATTAACCTCGCGCGAAAATAGAACAGCAAGTACAAGCTGCCGGCCAGCGTGCAGCCACGAGCAATTTGCAGCAAGACAATCGCATATATACACACACTTGGATTCATATAGGAAAGAAATGAGAAAGTGGAGCGAGAGAGCAGTCGATAGTTTCGCACATATATACCGCATCGGCGGACGCTTACTGGCCGCGACCTTTGAACGGAAAGTCCGCCGAGAAAATGTAACCTGAATAATGATGTTTCCAGAGGAATTTGGAGCAATCGTATCTCGGGGAAAATATTTCAAGGAAATCGGGTGATTACGTGAAAGAAATTTTGCTAAAACGTTTTCGAGCTTTCCTTTGGGGAAAGCAAATGGTTATTTTGGTTTTATTTAAATTTTATCCCATTTTTGTTAATAAGTGCATTCGATTCTGTACATTGCAGAAGCCAATCTTCTCGAGTTAATTAGATGAAATGTAAATTTTCATCAATCTCTTGTGACTATATAAAAAGTTATAAAAATAAGCTTTTAGATAGCAGACGTTGAACGCCACCTTGCGATATATTGACGTCCGTGAATTTTCATATTTTTTTAAAACAGAAATTTCAAAATAATCGAAGGCTTACCTTATTTGCATACGATTATTTTAATTAATGTAAACCGCTAAAAAGAACAATGAAAGATTGCGCAATTTCATTGTTATTCCAATCCGGCGTTATTGCCTGCATTTCGACAGAAAGTTTTAGCTCGAAATCAGGAAAAACAGTGAATTATTTATGGTTATTCCCTTGCCAGACATCCTTCGCAAGGCTCACCCACGCGCCGTAAAAAATACGAAAAGATATTCCGCCGTGGGTGTAAATTAAGTCGGCGTCGCGATATTTGTCAATTTATTGTGTCGATCTTAAAAAAAAACAGATTCCAATAACTCCGAAGCTTAAGCTTCGTTTCGGGATATCGAGCCGTGCTAATCATCGACACCGCTGTTATTAATTCGTCGGTGTTGCGACCATGGATTTTGCGAAGAATGAATTAGGAAAGGAAAAATAGGCTTCTAAGCTATAATGAATGCTAATTTTTTCCCGTAGACTTAGATATTTCATTTTCAATGCTGGATGCAAATGGCTGGTTTTAATGTTAAGAAAGTTGGTAAAAAATTTTAAAAACAACATTATTCCTTTTCAAAGTATTATTCTTTTAAAAAATCCTGCAGAAAACTCTTTCATTTTAATAATATAGTAATTTAAAATAATTCCATTGTTTACTTTCAATAAAAACGCCTTAAACCTCTTAAAAATATGCTTTTATTTCAGCTTCTTTCAACGAAAGTCATAAATTACACTAATAACCTTAACTGCATGTTTTCCCCGACTCCCAACGCCGCATCAAAAGGCCAGCTCCAAACAAACACCTCGCCTCCTCCTCCTCCTCCTCCTCAGAATCCAAAAAACGACCTCGCGAACCGCTCTGACAAGCTCAAACAATAATTGAATCTAGCGTACAATCACCATAACTCAAAATTAAATAAAACAATTTACAGGCAATACATCAAGCCACTAATCGCTTCGAAAAAAAGGAAAACCTTCAACTCGCTCCACAAAACCGGCGTCTAATCCCAAGCAGCCGAGCCGGAAAAATCCTGCCCGCGCAGGGATAACAATTTTGCGTCAATTTCCAGCCGGGTGATTTATCGCGCGCCGGGAGATTCACTCTCGCGGCGATTTTTCTTCGAGGGCTCGCCTGAATTAACGAGAGAGAGAGGGACGAAGCTTCCATATCGTAACTCGCGCTCGCGGCCTTTTGAAATACGAGCGCCTGCCGACGTTCGCGCGATGCGAGCCTTTGAGCGACTTTATGGACAACGGCGAGCTTCGCGCTTTTCTGTCTTTTTCTCCTTTTTCGAGGATATACTTTTGAATGGATGTTGAAAAATTGAGAGAAGAACTGGCATTGCTTCGAAGAAAGTTGGAATGATCGGCGGAGATTCGAGAAATGGGAGTGATTGTTAAAAGCGAGGAAAGTTCTTTTAAAATGGAGAATAGTACTTATAGTGCAATAACTGACCTGTTTTGTGCACATTCAAAAATTTGTTTCAACTTTCACTCCAACTATATTTATTTGATAAAAAAAACTCTACTTTCTTTTCACGGTAATTTTAAAATTATTCTGCACAGGTAGTGAAAAGTTAAAATATTTAAAAATGCTTGAATAAGTAAATGAACCTCAAAATTAAAAGTTTATATTGAGCTTAAATAAACTAGTTTTTCAACTTCTTTTGCGATCAGTTTGATTCATTCCAAACATAAAGCTTTGAAAGACTTCTTTTCTTGCGTAAAAAATTCAAAAATCGACGACCAATTTTATAATTCAATAATTTATACTAACGTTCAAATTTAGCACTTATCATTAAAAACTCGTCATCTCAACCCACCTAAAAAATCAAACTTCCGACAATATTAATTTCCCCGCCATTCACCCAGCAGCCAAGTCAACTTGACAATATTAATTTCCAGTCGACGTCCGCATCGCGATCGGCGAACCGGCGCTTAGGAAAGAAACGAGCAGACCGCAGCTTCCGCCCGTCCCGCTGACAGCGGCTGCGCGCGTCGCTTAATCAAAATCAGTGCCCCACGTGCGCCGACTGCAGATCGTCGCGGCTCAATTTCGAGATAATTGTTTTATGTAGATCGACGCGAATTTTTTCACGCGAGTAATTTACGGCGCCGAGAGAGGCGGCTTTTTTACGACGACGGAGCTGAGCAGCGGCGCAGCCGTCGCAAGACGCGACGCGTAAAGGATGGCGCGTAAAATGCGCGAAGCTTTTTAATTGCTAATTTATGGAACGGACGGGCGATGAGACTTTTTCAATGCTTTTTATGGGGAGGAGATTCTTTGGGAAGAGCGTTTCAATGGGCTTTTTAATTTTGTCAATGAGCCGTGATTTAAGGTGGCTGGGAGGTTGTCCAAGTGCTTTGTAATTTATTACCAAAAAAAATTTAAGCGCTAAATATTTTTACGGTAAAGTTAAGCTTTTTAAAATCAAAATCGATCTCATAATAAAAATGTAATCCATACAAACAGTTTTACTGTCAAGTTTTTCTAATTTCAAAGATTCAGTTTGCTCGAAGATCAGTTAGAAATAAAATCCACGTAATTTCCTCAAAACAACCATTCACTTACGTTCTAAAAATAATTTTCTTACCGCGACGCAGTAACGCTTCAGCTCCCGATCATTTTATTCCGAAGAAAGTCAAACCCTCGAAAAGGAATCCCGCGCGCTTTTTCTCATTTCCCGCAGTCGCAGCCCCTTTACAGTGCCGATTTCTGTCGGCGTAATTCAAAATAATTAACGACATCAAAACAGCCTCCCTTTCATCCCTTCCCGCGCTCCGGCCAACAAAAGCATCGCGGAATCGAGAAGCCTCCCGCTTTTTCCCCCCCGCTCACAATTTGTATAGCCCTTTTTCCCGGCGGGAGAGAAAAGTCGCCGCGCGCGCGCGCGGTCATAAAAGCGGCTGGCAGCAGCAGCAGCTCTTGCGCCGATGCCTTAAAGAAGCTCGCAGCGATTCTCTCGCGTACACGCATCAACGGGTTCGACGACCCCGTGGCAGTCGACTCGCGCGCACGCGCTCGCGTACAACATTCAGACGGCCCGCAAAAAAGACGTTCAATTACCCCGCGGTAAGAAGCCGCGACATCGCCGATATATATTTCCCAAGACTTTTCCACGCGAGAGTCGGAGGTTCTAAAAATAGACGGGGGAGGGAGAAGGAGGGCCCTTTTTCGAAATAATGCATTGTTTTGCGGAGAGCGCCGCCGCGTTTCGGGAATTCGGGATGGTATTTCTGGAGCGATCGTAAATATTTATGGGAGCGGTTACGCGAGCGTTTTGAGACTTTTATTGGCGGCGAATCGACGAGCAAGTGAATCTAGATGCAGAGTTTTAGCGGTTCCGCGAACCGCGGGATTTGATGCGGCTAGTCGATCGGTCGTTAAAATCCGGTTTATTTTTGACAGCCTCGGCGTAAACAGATAATATTCGCGATGATTTTCGGGAACATTTCGAGCCGCCGAAAAATGTTTAAATGGTTTTAATTTAACGTTAAGTTGAGAAGTAAAATTTTGAATTTAGTCGGCAAGTATCAGTGTTGCACGTAATTTACACGTCAAAAAAAGGCAAGCGCCCATTGAAACGAGCGTTTGCAGCGAAGCCAATATCCAGATCTGGCACGCGGCACTTTCTCAAAAGCCTAACAACCTGAAAAGCCCGCCCTATTGTCGCAAATTTAAACGTTCAATTATCCAGCCCTCGAGACAACGAGAGCCCGCGGAGAAAGTGCGAATTCCCACAGTAAACATATCGAAGTTGCCGTATAACGAATATCGCCGGAGCGTAAAAGCTTTTCAAGCATGGAAAGTTATAAACACACTCGGCGCGGAAGATAATCGCCTATGCGAGACATGTGCGAGAGTGGCTGCTCTCGACTCGAGAAAGCCTCTCTCTCTCTCTCTCTCTCGCTGGGCACGTGTGCACGCGCAAGTATAAATTTCGAATTGGAAAGCTGCGCGCAAGCTGAGCTTCGAATTCCGGGGAGGGGAACGTCGAGGAGTACGGCGTTAGAATGAGCTATGAGCGAGTGTGTTTCGTTCCGCGAGGTGTTGCGTGAAAAGGAGCCGGTCGACGCGCAAAACTGACGATTTATGGCCGGGGGATCGTTTCTTGGGAGCTGGATTCGAAGGCTCTGCCTCGACTTCACACCTATTGTTTGCCTTTGCGTGATTAATGCGAATTTCCGAGGATGAGTTTTAAAACTTGTTAAAAGGTTGTTAGACCCGTGGAGATTTTAAGCCGAGGCTTAGGGAATTGAGGAAGGCGAATGCTGAATTTAATTGACATTAGCTTGACTGACATTCCCATGAGTTTTTCTGGTAGATAATTGAAAATAGTCTATTTAAATATCAACAGTTTTCTTACCCGGAAATTGAATACAATGAAAAGAGAACTTTAAAAGGAATTGGATGAATGAACCCTACACTACGTTTTAAAAATATTCTTCATCGCATTCATTTTTATTGATTTCTATAGTAACTATTTATTTAAACTTGCTTTTCTAACTTAAACATGCTGTAAACACTTCCTACCTAACCAGTTCTAATTAAGTTCTTACTTTAAGTGGAATAAAAGAATATAAAATTATCATAATTATAGCTAATAACATTTTTAAATGCAATCCGCCTCTGAAACTCTGAATTCGAACGCATCTAAAAACTCTAATGGCCTTCTTGCAGTAATTAAAGCCCGAGCCAAAATAATTTCCAAGCACATTCCCCGGCAATTAAAACAACAACAAAAAAAGCATTTCAAGAACCGCGCGAACTCCCGCGAGACACCTGAAAACAGTCTCTCGCCCGTCAGCAACAAATTGTAAAGCTCCAGCTGGCTCGCTCGCTCGAACTTTTCCGAGGCGTTCTCGTGTTCGCGCGAAATTGCGCCTGTCTCAGCCGTTTGCTTTGATTGCCGCTGATTCGAATTACACTTGCGCACGCAAGACGACGGACCGCCAATCCAATGGGAACACGTTCGCTGCCCGAACAGAAATTCGGTCTCGTATACTACCTTGACTTTTTCTCTGATCCGGACTCCGCGGACTCGAGTTTCCGAGCGAATTCGAATGTGCCGTTGGGCGCGCTCGAAGAATTTAGCGGTGACGAACAAATCATTTTCATTCCTATGGAAAGATGAATAGTTACGGAGTCGTAAAAATATGGTAATCGGAAGTGGGTTTTCGAGTATTAGTAGTTTTAAAAGCCCTCGAAAATTCAATATTTACCGAAGACGAGACAGGCCGTATTTCTGCTGATGCGATTTTGAAATGAATACACCCTGTTTACTCTTTTTATTATAGAATGAGCAAGCATATTATGGACTTGGGAAAAATTCCTGCATTATTTTAAAAAAGCCCCGAAAAGAGTTAAAGGTTAAAGAAAAAAGTACAGTTACTCGGACCTGAATATGTAATGTATTCTCGTTATCCTAAAAATTGTCACCGAAATTCTCGGATCCGAAATTCGTCCAGAGAAAGTTCATTATTAATTAACAGCTCATTAAAACGAGATTAAAAAGTTGTCGCGATTTATGCTTTTAGATCGGAGCCATAATTTATATCCTCAAACATAAAAAAGAAAAAAAAAAAAAAGAAAAACGAATAAGCCACTTGGTCGCCCAACGAGCCAATCAAATTGTTTACGTACACCAATAATACCACCACGCCGAGCTTCAACCAACCCCGATAATTAACAATAGCGGCCTCCGCGACCCATTCAAGCGTTTCTAGGTCTCGGCAATGAAAGAGCAACCTGTGCACTCCAAAGATTCTTCTCTAGCCGGAGATCACAATGCATTCACCGTCCCGATGCCGTTATGTATACACACTGAGCTACAGGCGATTTCTTTCGGCGGCCAGTGAAAGTCCGCCACGAGTTTGATTATGTTCGTGCGCGCTTCCAATCGGAGTCGCTTGACCGGAGAAATTCGCGCGCGCGCCGCGCGAACTATCGCGTGTTTTACGAGCGAAAAAGGGCAGGAAAAAAAGGGGGAGGCGCCGCTGCTTTTGGTGGAAAGTTTTAAGTTACGCGAGCCGATCGCGATTTGCGAGGTCTTGGATCTTTGCATACAATGTGTTATTATGCGGCTGCGAATTTATTGGGGTTTGGATTGTAAAAACAAATATTTCACGCTGGTTTTACGAGCGGGACGGGACTTGTTCGCGGAAATCGCGATAATTTTATGAGGGTGTAATTTTGGCTGGTTGCTGTTTTTTTTTTTAATAGAAAGCTTGATGCTGTTAAATGTTTTCCACACCTCGCGTATGAATTATTCATGATTCTGTCTGCAAAATTGTTTTTTTTTTTTATATGGCGAATAATGTTTAACACATTCAATTATGTAATTTTGTCAAAGAAAGCAATAATTGCTTTAACGACTTCAGAAAAGTGAAATTTTTGTTATTGATATTCAGGAATTAAAATTCCTGAATATCAATACCAAAAATTGCATTAAAATTCTACGATCGTTGTAAAATTTAAATTTACATATGACAGGTTACAAATAAAAATTCTGCTAATAAAGATGCAGCGTTCACATTTCCGCATCAAAGAATGCACTTAACGACAACTGTATTAACTACTCAAATTTGATGCTATCTAAATATTAAACTTTCACTCTTTTATAATTTATAAAAGAAGGTACTTTATGACCAATAATTAAGAGTCAACTTAAAAAGAGAAAGGCAAAGAAATTGATGGAATTCTTTCATAAAACGTTCTTTATAACACTTATTTATTATAAATTTATAAATTCATACGATAGAATTAAAAAACACTAACCTGACTTTGTCCAACACGGTAAGAGGCTGAGTCAACGTCGATTGACAAGAGCATATCTTCGACTGCTCGTCTCTCGTCGGCAACGGGGCTTCCTGGACGAGCTGTTGTGTCATTTGATAGTAAAGCGAAGCGTCTACGGAACTCACCTAGAGGCATGAATTTTGGAAAGCCGACTTTGTGTAAGCGGACGGCTTCCAAAATTTGACTGCCCCTCACCTGAAAACAGTTATCAGGAATATTAATTGATGTTAAATAACTGTTTTCGTACGTCATACATAACTAATGCAGTTTACCGTGAAATTTATCGTACTTAAATTCGGAATGTTTAGGTAACTCGAGATCGTGTATATTTAGAAAAATGTTAACTATATTGCTAGATTATATTAATTAAATATCGAAATAACGTTAAATTCACAATTTTCAAAATTCTTTGAATACATTTTTTATAATAAGTTGTCACTTTGTGTATTTTAATACATTTGGCTAAGTTTCTGTAACCTTCAAACATTTAAATTCATTTGCAACCGGGATTTGGCCAAGTGACGTAGACTTTTCTCTGATTGATGGTTTCGTTTAACGCTTGAAAAGTTTATTTAATGTTATATTTTGATTCCTTTAAATAGAATTTCATGAAGTTAATTATAGAAGAAAATTATAGATTCGATAAGAGACTAAAAATTATCTCAAAAAAAATATTAATGAATATTATATCTTTCTCTCTTTGACTCTCTATTGTATTGCTGAAAAGTCTTGATGCAATAAATTTGTAAATACCTGTGATCGTAGTAACGGAACATTAATAAGATTGTCCTCGCTTTGACTTGGTTTGACGGATAGCAGGCTCTTATTTTCAGTGCAACCGGCATTGTGTTGCGGTAAAAAGCAATGAATAAACTTCACTCTCGTTCGCCTTAAAGTTTCGATAAGACCATCCTAGAATTCACATTTAATTTATTACGTACGAACATGAGGATTTAAATAAAAGATTCATTGATGTATTCTCACAAAAGTGTGCGTAATAAAATACAACGTAATAAATATAAGAAGCAGATAAAGTAAAAACATTATACAGATATCCAGTACTCGACAAATATATTACTCTGATAACTGCAGCCGCAGCAATAGCTCGAGTGACAATGATTAAGAATTCAAAAGATGTTAAGTCGAGCTTATCGCAGATAACATAGTCGCCTTTGACCCAGTTATTTTCTGTTTCAAAATGATTTGTTTATTCCAAACAGTACATTTTGCACATTTCTTATGTAAATAAAAGTACACTAATGTTGCCTGTGTTATTTTACAATACTTAGTTTTTGCAATACTTACGACGGTGAACTTAACTTGCAGGCAAACATGCTTTCGTTTTACAGCTGTAAACGTGCGCCTTATACTAGATGCTCTTCGCAACGATTGTGAACCTTCCAACCCATGGATAGAGCCACTTAGAGCTCCAGAAACACCGGCGCCTCGTGCACAAACAAACAATCGACTAACTTCGTCCCTAAAAATACAAATACATTGAATGTTTGCAATTGTCAGTTTCCAATTAGTTTTGTGAAAAGGTCGATTACATTACCTGTTACTCTCTTGGAGAATGCTAACTGCACTTTTGGCAAGAGGATTTTCTCGAGTTGCTTTTATCCAGCCAGTGGCAGTGTAAAGAACAGGATTTGTTCCTTGTAAATGTTGTAATACAAATTGATTATTTCCTGGGGCTTTTCTAAGCAGCATTTGATGATCTGCAAAATAAAATATTCATGAAATTTCCAATTGTTTTGCAAATAAGAAAATTTAGAATATTTTTTTTAAATTTAAGTTTTATAAGAATTTTAATCTTTATAATAATTATGAATGATGATCGTCACCTCTATCACCATAATGTGAAAATAGTCTATCCAGAAAGCTTTCATCGCTGCCACCGGGGCAGACCGTTTCTTCATCAAGAAGCCATAAAAGTCCTTTTCTTTCCATTTGTCTGCTGCTGCTAAGATCGCTTTGGCTTGTTCGTAACATTGTGGCACTCTGTGAATTTCCTCGGTCCAACAAGGAAACTAAAGCTTGTGGTGATCCAATCTCTTCAAGATCATCTTCATGATCAATATCGATTCCTTCTTGTACATATCTAAAAAAGTATATAATATTAAATAATACTTTTCTTTTGTAAATAAACTCTTATACAATTTTCAGTGTGCAACTCCGTACCTATCTTTGGGTGCAACTAAAGTACTATGATGAAACAAAAGCTGTAAACGTTCTTGTAGGTAATTATGGCAGAGGTCTTCGAAACTTGCCCCTGTTTGACGTCCACAAGTCGCGGGATTTTGGAAACCAGGCGCATCGCAAAGTAATAACGAAGATACTGTGTGAACTGGTGAGGTTATAGATCTAAAAAAAATAAATTATTTTATAAATAATCGAAAACTTAATTTTTAATATTTAATCTACTTTTCTACGACTAAATAATCCCAATAGTAAAATTACATAGCTTTTTTAAAACAGTTACCGACATTACAGATTTCTACTTTCTTAAATAACTTTTTGTAACTAAATTGTTGAAAAATTAAAAGTCGAACAAAAAGAAAATGAATTACTTGTTGACTAGAGCAGCCACACAATGGAACACTTCCGAATACAATCCAATAAGCAGGCCTTCAAGCGAGTCAAGCCCGCTGACGTCTTTACTTTGGTCGGTCGGACTGGGCGTCCTGAGAGCGGGTCTCGGCGTGCTTGGGGTTCCCACTCCAGTACTATTTGAGGAGAATACCAGTCGACTAAGCTCTTCCACGCTGGTCCCAAGCAAAGTAGCAGCCTTTTCGGCGCACTCAACCCTGGCGAATTGCCAGCGACTTTGGGAGTTTGTACCCGCCTTGACGGCTCCGGCGCAGCTTAGATGGTAGATTCCTGCTAGGACGATCCAGATGGCCTTTTCCTCAGCTTCGGTCACGCCGAGGATGCGGAACGCCGCTACGATGCGGTTAAACTCGACTTGCGCTCGTTGCTTGTCCTCGTGCTTTTGAAGAGGAGTTATGAAGGGGTTGTTCTCGGCTACCAGGTTTGTTAGATTGAGTTCCTTGCGGAGAATACCTTCGGCGCCTGCTAACAAGCGATAAATTGCGTGGAACGTCGGGTCACCGTTTATACGTCGACCTATTCGCGATTTCTCCAACAATAAGACCTGTAAAGTAAAGTGTTTATTATGAAAATATAAAATAAAGTTTAATAAAGTTACATACTTTACAGCAATTTTTAAAAGTTTTGAATAAAAAATTTTTGTTATAAATTTTGAATATAATGAATTTCATTTTTTTTCTAATTTGCATTCTCATTCTGTTGACTTTTATTTTTATAGTTTGACCATTACATGTGAAAAAATTAGATACGTTTCTTTTTTCGAACAGAATCAGTTACCGACACAGATTTCTGTTTTATCTTGTATCAATACTATGTCATTTTCTACATTATCTAGGAAATGAATTTTTTTAACAATTAAGTTTTACCTGAAGCGAGGCAGAGGCAATCTGTCCACTCTGATCAAAATCCAAACTGAACAGCTGCGTAAATCTAGTCGCGTTGGTGTTCATGTGCGTGCGACTATTTCCAAACGCCTCCAAGGCCGTAAACAGCGCATTGAGCTTCTCGATCGTGAGGATTTTGTTGACGGTGCCGGCGGCCAAGACCAAGTAATGCAAGGCGTGCTTGAAATTCGTGGTCTTGCCGCCTCCGCTGCGTCCGAGGAACACCAGCGAATGATCCCTGCGTGTGGCTAGCATTCCTCGGTAGGCCGACTGTGCCATTGCGTAAATATGCGGCGGCATGTCCTCGCATTTGCAGCCTTTGAACATCTGGACCACCTGAGAAACAAGTAGAGGCGTTAGTTAATGATTCAAATATTACGTGTTTATCTTTTCGTTTAAATTAAATATCGACACCATCTTCTAATAGTTTTTTTTATTTTTCTTCAAAAGATTGACAGTGCTATTTCTTACAAGACGAACTGTTTTTGTTTCATACTATCGATTATAGTAAATTAATTGAATTTATAATTAAAATTCTAAAATCTGATGAAAGAATTGTAGTTTATTTTGTGCACTGAACGACAATTAAATGAACTAGAATAACGAAACCAAGCTCAACCAATCAATCCCAATCCTAATTACTTCATTACCAAACGCAAACAGAAATCCCGTCATTCCCACCTATCTGGACAAAAAACATCGACAACCCACAATCATCTCCACGACGACCCTCGCATCCCACGAATTCAATGTCGCGTAATTAAAAGGCTGCCGGCGATTCGCGGAATTCCAGGCTCGCATTGTCGTTGCGAAAGGAAAACACGCTTATAAATCTTGCGTCGGAAACTTGCCGCCGCCGCCGAGCGTAATTGGATTAGGCGCGAGGCTTACCTTCTCCGAGTAGATGGCCAGCGGCGCTATGGGATTGATGACGATCATGCTGTCGCCCGCGTAAGTGTGAATGAGGTTGCAGGCGTAGCGCTGGCGCAGCGTGTGCAGCACCGAGGACTCGTTCAGGAAGCGCAGCTGGGAGAGGTCCTCCGCTCGGTCGAACTGAGGTGGATTCGCCTGGGGAGAAATTAATTAGCAATCTTTCTTTCGACGGATAATTGCTTTCGATGAGGCTTTCAATGTCTTTTGTTGCGGGACGATTGCTTTATTCGTTTCTGCGGCTGTGATGGAAAAGTCTAGAGCCTTTAATTAAGTCCGACTCGAATGATTAAAATCTGAGGTGTGAAACAGGTTGAAAGTGAAATATAACTAATTAACAAACAGTTAAAGCTATTTTCTATTTGCATGACTTTAAAGGACCAGAAAACGTAGCAAGCTATTCATTTTAGTCTAAATTTTCTGAAAATTTTTAATGCTTCCCGAATTTCTAAGCGGGATTTAATTTTTTTAAGATTAGCGTAAGACTCTTTTTAAGTTTTAAATTTTCAATATAAATTAGTGATTATAAATGTCAAAGTATTTTAAACTAGAAAAAATCCACAAGTCATTATAATTTACATTAGAATACATTCAAATACAGTAAAATATTTTTTCAAGACTTTACTTTAAAAAAAAAGTAAGGTTTCTTTATGATAAAAATGTTACTTGTCGTAAACCCAACTTCTTTTACCACAAAAGTGAATACCTTAAAATAAGATAAATTAACGGAATCCTTATTAGAATGTTAGGCGCAAAAACATTCAAAAGAGTCTTGTTACTATGACGATTAGAAAATATATGAATACGCTCCCGGTTATTGCATTAAGTAGAATGAGTCAGTTGTAGCAAGACACGCGTGTACGCGTTGAAAATAATTATTTGACTCACTGAAGTCATGTGAAACGCGGCTTACTCCGGGAGTACAATGAAGTTACATTTTCCTCGTTTTAAATTTTAAATTTTACGCCTTTTTCATGCTAAATTTACCCTTCTCCCTCCGTAACTTTAAATATCTTCATACAGATGTTTCCATTGCCCTCGTAATCAGGCTCATAATCGACGTTTAAAATTCAATAAATTCAGTGCTGCAATTTGCACTTTATTAATGCGATTGAACGAGGTGTGACATAACGTTTATCATTCGAGTCGCCGCTCCATTATACTTTCAAACCCGTTTTTTCTTTTTGGTTTTTTTTCTCTAATTTAAATCCAACGACAGTACGGCCTCAAAGTTACACTAGAATCATATAATTCGGAGGACGAGTCGCGTCCCCTCGACAGTCACCTTCTCGACGTCCTCCTCGTCGACGAGCAGCTCCTCGCCGGAGTTGATGAGCCTGATGCGCAGCTTGCCGGTGTCCGGGTCCGCGGATCCGCATCTCGAGGCGGGCGTGAAGCCGCCGCGGTGCAGCAGCCAGACGCGCTCCGACGCCAGCCAGGCTTGCTCCTGCGCCAGATGCTCCTCTGATTTCGCCTGCGAACAGTGGAAAACCAATGTTTTGTTGAATTTTCGAAGTAAAACTATTACGCGACGATTGTGAAAATATTAAGCTTTTGAATTGGGGTCGATTGGGGAAGCTTTGATACATCTAAATGAATAATGTTCAACAATAAAGTACGCGTAAACCTTGGCCTAAACCAATATTGTACTAAAAAATAAATGAATAAAATATCTCCTTACGACATTTTCTGCATCCTCCCTCAAAATCCTCGAGAAAACCTCGAGCATTCGATAAAGCAAGTACCCCAGAAGCAGGAGCGCGTGTACGCTCATGATCCTCTAAGCTCACTGTATCTCATCTCTCCGCTCGGACAGTCCCGCGGTGCGCATCCGCGTCTCCACTTAACAAAAACACGCACTCCGGCGGGGAGAGAGGGAGAGAGAGAGAGAGAGAGAGAGAGAGCGGCGACGACGCGTCGCGAGTACTAAACAACGGTCGCCGATCGCCGATCCCGGACGCGATCGGGAGTCAATGAACGACGCGCGACCATCGAGACGCTGGCCGACTTCGGTCCCCGTGCGGTGTGTGCTTTCGAGGATTTCGTGAGGAGCTTGTCGAGCGACGATTCGGCTTATTCCGCTTCGCTTTTGCTTTCGGGTTGCGGGCGGAATTTTCGGTTTCGATTGTCCGGCTCGTGAATGCCGGGTGGCTCGGAGTGCGTGTCGTCGGGAACGCTAGAATTATTCGGGCGCTACGAAGAAAATATCTGCGAGAGCGGAGCAGACATTTGCTCCGGCAGAAAATAATTGTTTTAAAGAGTCCATTTCTTCTTTTTAAACTCAAAGCTCAAAAAACGAATGATTCGCAGGCCGAAGCATGCATCTTTCCGCTCCCAATCGCAGCGATCCCATCCGTTACGAAACCGACCACGACTCAACGAGGATACCCAGAAGCCCTCGCGAATCCCAGCTGATTGACAGCATCTCCGGCGCCCCAACCCAGGCTTGCACAACTCCCCCTGCTCGCGGAAAGGCGCGCGCACTCGACAAGCCGCCGCGGTGTAGGCTGCAGTCGCGTCGAGGAGCGAGGCAAACAACGGCGGCGGCGACTTTCCAGGAGAGACGGCCAATTAATCGAGCGCAGCGTCGCGGTGTGTATAACGCAGGCATTGTGCCCCCCGGGATTATTTGCGTGGCCCGCCGCTAATTGCCTTTGCGGATACGGCCGCGCGCGCCGTCTTTTTGCCGCTGCTTTTGGGGCCTCGTTTGCATGCGAGGAGGCTCATTTCAGCGGATCGCTGCGGTTATTTAAGTGGGATCGCGTGCCGATTCGGATGTGGGAATCGGATTCGATTTATCGGCGGTGCTTCTGTGGTTACGGATTAGGGTATGGCTTTGTGGGTTTAAGTGCTTCTTTTAAATGGGGGGTGAACGCTTTTATTGCGGGTATAAATAGAAGATAATTTTTAATTGATAAACATTTTCTTTTTAAATATTCATAAGATAATTAAATGAAATTAAGTTAATATTTTTATTTTGAACAAATCGACGAAATTAAACCAATATTTGTAATGCTGCTTAGTTTTCTGTACTTTCAAAAGTGCACCGTATCAGAAAAATTCACGCTTTTTTCAAAGAAAACTAACAGCAACCTGTAAAAAAACTATAAACGAACCAAGCGGCGCACTAAAAAACGCCAGTTCCTCCAGCAACGGAACGAAATAGTTCAGCAGTCGCGGCATAACCAAAACAACGCGCGGCGCGCGCAATATACTCTCTCGCGCATTAATTTGAATATCTCGTTGCGCTATTTTTAACCGCGCGCGCGCGCGCACCGTGCAATCATGTCAAAACACATCTTCGATATACGCGGCGAGAGCGAACGTCATAACTCGCACACCGCGCCCACGCGGACTCGGATTCCGCGGGCGCTTTTAATTGAGCGGTTTTTCGAGAAGCCGCGCGCGTTGCGAAACGCGCGCGAATGTATATCGCCGAGAGATATCGGGGCTCTCAATCGGCCGGGAATGCCGGTGTGAAAGCACCGGGTAATAGAGCCATTGTTTACGGGGTGCGTCGAGTGGCGGTGGGCACATTTTTCGGGAAGCGAGCGATTAGATTCGGCGCCGAAGAGCGGACGGTGAGAAAGCCCGGCATTGTTTATCCGCCTTTTTCAGCTGCTGAATTATGTAAGGGGGACATTGCGGCACGTTGCATCGGGGGGGGGAAATCGATTTCGAGCTTTGTGCGCGCGGCGCGAAAGGGGAAATTAGAAAGCAGTTAAAAGGGGCCTTTTCGGAGGATCGCCGCGAACGACGGGGGCAAACGCGGAAATAATTAGCTCCTCGCTTATAGGCATTTTAGCGTCGCTGAACAAAGTGTGAAAACAGCCTTCGTCGGCGTAATTGTCATTGTTTCTGACTTGGGTGAAAGCCGCGAGTGTAATGCTTCTCATCTCGATGTTTATCTAATAACGTAAGATGAATTATTTATAACTCAGTTAATTTATTAATTCAGTTTTGCCAAAGCGCTTTCTTGCTCGACCAATTTGATTGAAAACCAGATTCGTACTTTTAATTTGTATCAACAGAACGTACTATTAAGAGTATTTTTGCAGCCCTCTCATCCCGAGAAAACACGAGCGAACAGAGCGAATTGAATTACAAGCTATCGGCCCCACAATGAAACGGAAAGTTACAAAGACATAAGCGTTCGCCGGATAATTGCACCTTCCGCAAAATGGCTCAGGGCGCAATCGAAAGTCCGCATCTCCCCCCCATCCCATTGAATAGCGCGAAGCGACGCGTATATAAATACCGCGCATTTTTACCCCTCGCCATCAGACAGTTTTACATCCTCGCGGCGCGAGAACACGACTTGTCCGGCGCCGCCGGGGGTACACCGGCGGAGCTTTGGCGTGAAATTGAACGCGCGCGCGCGCCGCGGATTCGGACGGAGTGGATACATGACAAATGGCGGCTCATTTCCCCGCTTGGAATATTAATCGCGCGCTCGCGCATTTCGCAACGAGTCTTCGCCCGCGGGCTCGCGATTTTGGAAAGGGTATAGATATTTAGAGTTGGCGCTCGCGACGACGGTTTAGCAACGTTTATTATATGCGGCTGTTTCTCTTTCTCCGATCTCGTTTGAAAGTGCGCAAAAATTCTTTTAAGGCTGAATGATTAATTGTGGTGTTTATTTTGGTTTCTCGGGTAATTAACTGGCTCGCGAGATTGTGCTGAAAAATGATAAGTTTCAATGGGAGTATTTATTGGGTAAGCACAAGGAGTTTATTTGTAATTTGGCCGTTCGCGATGCAAATGCAATCGTTTCATAATTATCTAAAATGATTTAGGAGCTCGGATTTCTGGGAAATTTAATTATTTTGGTAATTTCGAACGTTCATTTAACTAACATAATAAATGGAGAATATAAGTTTTTCACTATAGATTGTTTGCAAAAGAATAGCAGTTATTAACATAACAAACAAAAAGCATTAGACTTTAAGTAGGTAAAGTGATACAGCTCTCTGTCTTTCTCTCTCTCGCTCTCGACATCACATTTACAAGCACTACAATAAAACATTTACGAGCTTCTTGCCAACTTAAAAAATAAACCTCGATTTATCAAAATTCCAACGAGCGTTTCAAAATCCAGCGCCCAATCAAGTGACGCAATATTTTCGTTCGCGTCCGAATGTGCGCTTGCAAAATTCAATAGCTCTCGAGCACAATAAAATTATGCAACCTTTACGCTAAAATTACAAAGTCCACTCAATAATTCTGAATGCCTCCTGCGTGGGCTCTCGACAGAAAAGGGAAAATTTCTGACCGACACCTACACGATTAAAGATGCATTCGACTTTCCGTCTAGAAACACTTTGAGGAAAGCCGTTGCCCTCGATGTTTACGGGCAAATTATTCCCGGAATCGAACGCGAAGAGGAGGAAGAGGGAGGGGAAGGAGGGAGGGAATTAATTAGATATGCATACTTCCTGCGGACGAAAAAGGCGAAGATAGATGAATGAGCGGATTTAAACGAGTGAATTTCGTCATTTATAATTGGCGATATTGCGGGTTTGGTCGATTTTCATGTATGAATACATTATAGGAAGACCTTCGTTTACTATATATAAAAGGAAGGTAAAATAACTGTTTGGGAAAAAGCAGAGCATAAATTATAGTTACTTCCTGCATAGTCTCTAAAAACGGTAATAGCGAATATAATACATCGAATTAAATTAAGTGCGGCTTCATTTTCTAATTAGAGGTAATTTTCAGCCTAATTTCATTGTTCGTCGCTCGTCGTTGCTCTAAAAAGGATAACGTTCTGTTAAACCCCGAGCATTAAATCAGCGTTTTTATGACATTGAAACCTCCGAAGCAGACCTTGCATAGCGCGCGGCTCATTAATAATTTTCTCAGACTAATTGCAAAATTAATTTAAACCTCGCAAAATTGAATGCGCAAATTCTGCGAAAGTATCGCGATTGCGGCAAATGAAATCTGACACCCAATTACTGCTTCTGATTTCCTCGACGACCGGGAGAGGAAGAAAAAAAAGGCAGCGGCGGCGGCGTTAAATAACGCTCGTTGACAAACATTCGCCTTTTGCAAGAGATGCTCGAGTGTATATAAAAAGTCGCGAAATGAAATTAACGGCCGTTTCCTTTAAGGAGCCGAGCCACGCATTGCGCAAGCGCCAATTACGGGAAGGACGAAATTTTTTTACAGTAAACGGCGGGGATTACAGGTGCACGTAAATCAGCGGTGTCCGCGGCGAGAGACGCGCTGGAAGCGGCTAAATTTAGGTCTTTGAAGTGCGATGCGCTTTGACTTGAGGGAGGGGCAGAAATGGATTGGCGGTTTGCGTGTTAACCGGAAAATGGTTATGTTCTTCGTAGTCATTAGCTTGAGTTTAGAGTGCGGAAATTTAGGGCCGGACAGTTCGGGCCACGAAAGTGTCAGCAGAGCCGAGTGTAACAGATTGCTGGAGTTAAAGAGTATAAATGAATGCTTTAAGCAACTCTTGGTAACTCGATCAATTGAAAGCAACTCTCTTTTTAAATAATTTTTTTCAATATATTTCAAATTATTTCAATATATATATATATATATATTTAATGAAATATCTGATGTGGAATATTGGAGTTTTTTGTCTTTGTATTTATTCTTTAGTTCACGTTTATTACAAAATCTACACTTCAACAAGTCAAATGTTCTAATATACTTTGTTTACTTTCGAAGATGAATGTCTGTAATAATAAGCCATTTATTATTGCGTGTTATCGCATTTTGACATCATCTTAATATTTCTGTCATTATTCTCCGCCTTTCTTTGAAAGTAGGTTGAGAATCAATTCAACAATTTTCTGTTCCTTTCCGATACTCTACTATCTGATCCAGACTTTTACCATCCGTGAATATCTTTCGGATAAACTGCTCCAGCCGTTTCATATTCCGCGGAGTAGCTCATTATCGGCAGCGCGAAAAAGAAACTGCTTCTGCGAGTGTGATTTATGGCGAGTGGGATAAGGAAAATTTTCTTACAAAATGACGTGAAAGTAACTGTAATCACGAGATCTTGAGAAGTACATGAAGAAAATTACCACTTTTACAGGCGACCCAACCTGACAATAAAAATTCCCGTCACAATCCTGAGAATTTTCGCAACGTCTTCTCTCTTTCTCGCGGGATGCCATTAAATTTAAGTCTAAGGTGACATTAATTAAATCACGTATTCGATTAGGAAGTCAAATGAAAGAGTCATAAAAATTTATACTTTTCTGATTAGTAGAAAGTCGTAATTATATCAATCCGTTTCTTACTCACTTTAATATACGGCTTTAATGAAGTGTATATGCAATTCAGCATGAAAAATATCGTAACTCTTTTCAGGAGGTATAAGCCGATTAAACAATTTATAACAGTACCTTGTTGCTTTTGGAAACGCTAAGGTCGAAGTACTAATATGGAGCTACGTCCTTCGGTTCAACTGCACCGATCGTCGAGCTCTAGAATTAACGAATTTCGAGCAAAAAAACTCTGTCGGAGATGTTATTTAATTAGCAGCAATTAAAAACACATTTGTAGCTATCATTTTCGATCTTACAATTAAAGTGAAATTTTTTCAAAAAGTCTCTCTGAAGCCCAAAAGTCGTTAGACATTTCAATTATCAGAAAACTTAATTCTCGTTTCAAAAATCAATTATTTCTACAGGAAGAAGCATAATCTTCTCACATTATAGTCAGAATCATTAAACGAAACAAGGAATATGAAATCGCATGTAAAAACACGAAATAAGTATTTATTTTTTTTTGAAAATTTTCTATTAAGACAACCTACATTTAAATACAGTTTTAAATGTCAAATTTATTTTGCATGCATTTAAGTTCAAAATATTTAAATTTTCAATAACCTAAAAAAGATTACCAGATACAGTCACTTTCACGCAACCAAAAAGCTAAAACAAAAATAATTTACTATACTTAAATCAGTAGAAGAAAGTCACATTAAACCAAATGTCCGCATTTGGAATCCATTAAGCGACAACAGCTTTTATCAAGAAGCCACCCACGCGGCGAAATAAATCATCCAAAAATTCAGACTCATCTTCCTCGCCGACGAAACGAATGCGCTCTCCGGCCAGCTTTCTCCGGCGCTTATCAGCCGTCAGACACTTCCACACCCTTCCCTCGCAGCGGAGAAGACGGACGGCGTCCCCGTCGCCGAAGAAGCGAAAAACTCCTCCCGATACAATCGCGAGCGGGCCAATGTAAAGCTCCAAATACGGCTCGGCCTTCGCGGTCGTCGTCGTCGTCGTCGGCGGCTCGTTGCGTCAGTCGGCGCTGCTCGCCCCTTTAAACTCGCCGATGCACCTCGCCGCGCAGCTGCCGCGGCGAGAGACACTTTTCGTCAATCAAAGCGCCGCCTTTTTTGCCCGACCGACACTCCGCCGAGACGGACGGGGGGATTATTAAGACGCGCTCGCAGGCGGCGAGCTTTCTTATTAATTAAAAGGCAAGCGTGTGGCTTGCGCAAGGCCCTGCCTTTGATCGATTACCGATCGTTATGGCGTGCAAAGTGTAATAACGCTCGTTTAATTCGACGGAGAGAGAACACAATGTCGGGGCATGATACATAATATGTCTCAGCTGTCGGGATGAAAATTTAAACGTTAAAAGTACTACTTTTTTTATAGATCGTTCAAAGTAATTCCATTTGGTTGATTTTAAACCTTTCTGCGCAGCTCGCGCGTTGGCAGATTTTCCTCGGTCGCTAATTTTAGTATCTTCCTCGTGCATTGAAAACATTAGGAAGGGGGTTGAAATATGATTCGAAGCTGGTGATAATTCACTTTGACAATCATTACGCTCCGTAAATTCCATAAAGGAATCCATTTCTATATACGAGATCGAAGCGACATGCGATTAAACAAAGTAATATCTAGTTATGCTTTAAAAGCGAGTATAAACAAGGTGAAAGGCAAAGATGCGTCAACATCAAAGCGCACAATGCGCCACATTCCCGCCTCGCGCGATGCAGAAGAGGTCGCGACATAAATTTACGCAACGACGTTTTATTGAAATCCGCGGCGCGCGCAGATTAAAGCCGATGTTACGTACATATAAATTCGAGCGCATTAATAACAAAAAAAAAGAAAAAAAAAACTGGCAGCCGGGGCTTAAATCATTTTAATGCTTTCGCAGAAGCGACGATCCGCGATCGTTCCAGCGATTTCGGTTAACGAACCATAAGCAGAGACAAGCGGAGCCCCGCAGCAAAAAACGCCGACCGACGACGGAGCGCGAAACCTGGGCGTCGATATATGCTAAGCCGGACTCGCTCTCCCCGAGAAATCGGCTGATCTGAGCGACGTTTATTACGGGATTTTAGCGGGAGAGTCGTTAGGAAATGTCTTGCTCGATTTTTATTAATTGGGGATCATTAATCTAAGGAACGGCCGGTCGACGATTCCAAATTACGATGTAATTTGCATCGATTTCATTTATCAAAGTTATTTTGCAGAATTATCTTTAGGATCTACATATGAAAGTAGCGAAACGTTTGTATATGTATTCATTTGTATTTAGCGTTGCGAAATAAGACGAGTAAAAGTATTTATTTTTTATTATTATGCTTTTAATGTTGAATTTTTCTACTGGTTTGAAGAACTTTTTATTAGTCTGATTATCAAATGTAAAAATTTGTTTGGCAATGTTTAGAACTATTGTTCTATACTAACGAAGTTTACAAGTACAAACATTTAACCAAGAATAAACAAATAAAATGCAAAAATTTAATAATACGTTTTTTAAATCTTTCAATGATAACTCCCCTGACTTACAACTAACCCTGTTCATTACGAGAAAGCCATAAACCACAATCACGCCAAAAGCAGCCTTCCGAGCGTCCATAAATACCTACCGGAAACACCTCAATGCCACCAATCTAACCTCATCGAACTCTCTCTCTCTCTCTCTCTCGAGTGAACCATCAGCGGCTCGGCGCCGCGGCCAATTAACCACGAAGAAAGGATCGCGGGGCTTACACGTCCGATAATCGCGCGCCGGCGCCGAATTAATTTGTCACCATCGAGAGCCGCGCGTTTCATCTCGGCGGATTATAATTACCGGGGACGGGGACGGGGGGGCTGCCGCCGTAAATGGACGTTCGAGAGCCGCCCCGTCATTCGTCTTGCGCGCGACAGATCGGCGAGAGGAGTGTTTTTTTTATTTTCAACTGAACTTTTTCGGCGACGGATGGCCGCGGTTGATCGGGACGGTGAGATAATTGTTTCTGGCTGCGTTTGTTGTTGCGGTTCGGAATGTGGGAGAGGGTTGCTGAATTATAAGCAGGTTTCCGAGGATTCGGGAAATCAAAACACGCTGATTTTTATTTCTTCGCCGTAAGGTTGCAATAATTTCAGAATTCTGATAGACTCCAGAAAGAATTATTCAAGTGTTTATTAAATATCGTTCCTCAAAGCATTTAAAAAACTAATCAGAGGAATATATTATCATAAATTCAGTGAAAATTGCCTAAAACTGCGCTATAACAGGTACCTTTCTACATGATAATTTTAGCGATTCCCAGAGAATAACTCGAACTACCATATCAAGCAGAAAAAAGAATGTCATTCATTAATCAAGACAGTGGCAAACATTTTACCGAAGCGGCTCCTTCCTCCTCGGCGGAGAACCGCCTCGTAAAACCAGCCCGCATGAAATATCTGCGCGTCGAGCCATAAATCGAAGCCGCCTCGCGCGCAAAACAAACCGTGTCCCGAAAATTACGGAGCAATCGACGGCAGCTTTCCAACGATAAGTGACAAGTTAATCGAACGCGCAAAAGCAAAAAAAAAAAAGGAGAAACTCTCCCGCGCGGCCACGAAATTTCGAGGCGATTCTTAAAAGCGCGCCACCACGCAATATATATATATATTTACATATATTTCGCCGCTTCTAATGGAAATCCCCGCGATCGTAAACCTCCGGTATAATGATTTTTTTTCTTATTGCCGGTTAATGTGGCGGAACTGAAAAAAAATGGCGGCTCGCTTTTACGAGCGAGATAAGAAAAGTTTTTGAGGGAGAGATTTCTCGCACGAGAGAATCGACTGCTTCGGCTTCTCTTTTTTGTTTTATTATATCGGCGGCGAGAAAACTTGTGTACCGAAAAGTGCGCATAACTTTTTATTTCCTCGTGCAATACTTCGTAACGCTGTCGTAAAAATCAAGTTCAATCTGCGATTTAATTATTATGTAAACGTCGCGTGTTTGCTTTCCGCGAACAAAAAGTCGAGAGCGGGCAATTGGCCGGCGATAAAAAAAAACGGCTATTCTTCGCTCGCGTTTATTGAACGCCGATAAACGGCTCTCATTCGGCTTCGAATGAATGAAAATTACTATAACAAGTAATCGGCTAGTGCATAAAACCAGATCGGCGCGTACCGAGAAGCCATAAAAAGCCGCAAGTCATTGAATTGCATTTATCAAGCTAATCGGAGTATATCAGTGCGCTTTAGCGCTGAAAACCTAAACAAATGGCAGCTCTCAATAATCCACTTTCCATTCGCAGCCGCCGTAAAACCCTCAAATAACTGTTCGCGCCATTAGTCTCTAATGACCTGAAAGAGAACACTTCAATACTAATCGCGCACAATGAAAAGTGACCTCGAAATATTACAGACATTTTCAGAAAAGTCTCTGTGCCGTCTATAAGCAATCCCCAATCATCCAAACCCAACCCAAAATTCCCAATTATATTATGTCAGATATCTTCTTCGTTTTAGTCTCGACATCAACAAGCGAACAAACACTATCTTTACAAAAAAAAAATCTGCGACGGTTCAACCCTAAAAAAATTCTACCCCTCAATACTCAAGCCGAAAGTAGCCAGCCTGATGTAGCTCAGCTCGTACAGCAGCTCCTGAAAAAAAAGTAAAAAGAGAGGAGAGAAGGATGCGCAAGCTCCGTTCGACCGGGCGTGCGCAGAGGTGGCGACTCGCCGCTCGCGTAGGATGAATTCCTACGTTCGATAACGCGATCGCTTCAAGGCTTTGCCTTCGCGCGACTCGCTTGCGAAAGCCGGAGGCTGGCTTCTAACGCGGCAGCCAGCGCCGCTGGCTTAGGCTTTTACGAGCCGCAGCGCCGCGGAGCCTGAATGAAGAGAAGGTGAATGGCGCTTTTTCGTCGAGCGTTGGTTAAGGTCGCCGTACGAGAGGATTCGGGATCGGCCGCTGATTTGCGGGCCTGTCGTCGGCTTTGCTTCGAGGGATTTTCGTTTAGTTTGTTGGGGTTGGCAGATTATAAAGGGGCAAAAGAGTTGTTGGTTACTTTTAGGTATGAGTTAAGGATGATCATTACACTTACAGGGGTTTGCAGGACTCGAAGAGCTTTCTAATGTTGAATGTTAAGTGATTTTAATTAAGCGTGCGTGAAACCTTGGTAAAACTAATTAAAAAGGAAGTTAATTGCGATTTAATGGAATTCGCGATGATAGAGTGTCTTTGAAATTCTTTTGTAAAGTATACCTCATTCTTTACCAATCGTCAAAACAATAATAGTTGGTTATTTATTTAATTATACATTTTTAGCTTTTTATCCTTAAGAAACTTTATTTACTTTACACTGAGAAAAAAGTTTTGTAAAAATTACCATACTGCTTAGTAAGGCCGCCACAGACTGGCAAAACCAAAAAATTACCATATTTTATAGGAAAATTTACCAAACAGAATAGTAAAATTTCTTACATATATAGGAAAA
>JAWWEM010000027.1:4733874-4754770 GCA_035582935.1 Ormyrus thymus
ATATATATATTTAACAGTCAAATTTTGGTAAATCGTCGAATCATTCATTCAATACTAAACTATTATTATAATTTACATATTGGCGACAAACAAGTTCTATTTTCAATAACTGTTTTCTAATTAAAATATATATGTACGCAATCACTAATTTTTAATGCAGTGTACCATATCCAAAAGAAAATGTTAGACTCGAGAGATTTGAATACAACAAAGCCCGTTTCCGATTTATTTTCGGACCGCCGCCTCGCATAAAACGCGGCCCCAAATCGAAAAATAAGAAACCCTCTCTTAATAATCCGCAAATTAAAATTTGCAAATAAAGGAACAAAGCCCCACTCTCGATCCCCGCGGCCCCCAAAAGCTCGCTCTCCCTCATTCTCCGGCTCGCTCTTCGGAAATAATAATTTCTCCTGGCGGTCGTCCAGGAATTCGGTTAAGCGCGCGGCTGCCTCTTGGGGGCCGCATTTTTCGCGAAGCAGGCATTATCTCTCTCTCCTGCTCCGCTCCTTCCGTCGCCACCCGTGGCTCGGACGAGAGCGTGCCAATCCACGAAATGCGATATCGCCTAGCCCCTCGTGCCTTCCTCTTCCTTTTTTCGCGGATCCCCGCGAAAATTGAGCGGGCCTTTCGCGCGAGCCCGATAACAGAGTTATTTATGCCGTTTTTACGACGTGCGCTCGACTCGCCTTTTTCTTGCGCTTTCTCGTTCTTTTCCGCGGGAGAAACTTGTCGAGGATGCACTTATTTGCACCCGCCTAAGATATTTATTCAAGCTTGTCGGCTGTGGAACTGCTCTGACTTACGACTTATTTTTCAACTTTTATTCCACTCAAGCGCGTGCGATAAAAGTACTAGCGATTTAAAGTAATATAAAATATACTAATTTTTCAAATAAAATGCGCAGCTTAATTATACACAAATTAATTATTGACAAGTAATTTACCTTTTAAAATAACAAATCCCATCTTGACTTCATCCGATAAAGGATGCAATGCTGCATTTCATAATAGCATTATATAAGATGACGTTTCAAACGTAAATACAAATGTTCCTCTCACACAGCATAAAAGAGGTGAAGCTTTTACAAAATTACCAAATTTTCTTACACCACTTCGCCCACTAATCTTCCGCGAAATATTCATCAAAACCTCTAGTCTCAGTAACCTCTCTTCCAATACTCGCGCGGCGAGGCACGGCTTTTTGCCTCGACTAAGGCGGGCAGGTAGAGTTAGAGACGTTCTCCGGCGCATACCCGGCATAGCTGCGTGCATACGGGCACACGCGGGACGCGCTCCGGCATATTAATCTGTCGCCGGCGCGCATGTCGCTCGAAAAACAGCGAGTCCGAATTTCTCGGGGTATAACGAGCGACATTTCACTTTGAGAGAGAGAGAGAGAAAAATGGTAATTGCGCTAATGCGGTTATAGCGGAGTGAGTTATTGGCGGTACGGTCGCTGCTGGATTGTTGCGAGGAAATGGCAGCTTTTAGCCTCTTTTTCATGAAAGAGGTATGTATCAAATTTTTTAGAGATATTTTACCGTCAGTACATTTTTTGTAATAGCGTTGAATATCCTGCTTTTGATGCAATTGTAAAGCAACATTTTTTTTTTGAAAGATTTTTTTAGTCAGAATTTTTTTTTTTAGCAACGTTACCATTACGAGTTCATTCAACTTGATATTGATTCATCGACAAATTTATTTATTGACTCGTATGAAGTATTGCGAATTAACATACGCTTATAAAAATATATATGTTTCCATTACATTAAATAGTATAATTGTTACACAATTAAGACAAGAAACGAAATGAAAAAAAAATATTGATCAGTGAATAAACCATCTAATCACATCTAATTCACAAAACAGCGACAGTAATCTCGAATTAAACCACCAAGCGAACCGCACCTCCCACCATTGCATGCAGCCGTCAAGCCAGCAGCCGCAACGTCCTCCAAAGCTGTTCCCTGAAAATCTCCGGCAAAGAAAGTCCTTGCACAAGCATCGGCCCGAAAGAGAGATGCGCCGCTCTTCGGAGCAGCTTAGCAACGCCGCGCGAATTCCTCGCGCCTTTCACCGCTGCATATCCACGAGAGGCTTAGGCGGCGGAGCCAATTTTCTAATCGCAAGCGCGCGAGCGAGAGAGAGAGAGAGCGACGTTTGCAACGACGACGAGCGCCGGTGCGGCAGGCGGCTCTCGCAAAAATTGCGCCTCCTTTTACGGGCTTCGCGGCTTATTAGTCGTGTACGCTGGGAGCGCCGGCGCGATTAATTGCCGCATAAATTACGTTTTCGTGGATTATGGGGAAGCTTTTGAAGAAAGGCTTCTGAGGAAAATTAGTGAATACGCGGACAATTAGGATTTTTTCTTTTCAGCCCGAGACGTGTTTTGAGGGAATTGAGCGGTGGGCTGCTTTTGTTTAATCTATGTTGTTGCCGAGATTTATCAAATTTATATAATATGTTGTTCCTCGTTTATTCATTTTTTATGCAACATTTACTATTCTCATATTAAAACTACTACATTTTAAAACGTGTTCATCAATGATTATATCACGTTTTCAATTAACTCTGTAAGCCATAATATATTCTTTAAATAAAACTTTAAAATTTAAAATGTGTACAATAATTGCGCACGAAATAAATTCTGAATAAAATAGAGAAAGGGACAAGAATTTTCTTTTGATTATCGATCTGATATCTCCGGAAAATTAGAAAATGGCTATTAATTTTCTAAATTTCTTCGCCAATCATCTCCAATTTACACTTTCCAACTATCTCCCAACAACCCACGCCGTTTAAAAAGAAAACAGATTTCACAAACCTTGACAGTGACGCTGCCGTTAGATCCCTTGATAAGATCGATAATCTCCTCCCTGCTCTTATCGTCGACGTTCATCCCATTGACCTCAATCAGCCTATCCCCGGGCAGGAGCCCGGTATCATTGACATTCTGCACGAGAACCCCGGGCTCGGCGAACGTAACCGAGCGCATCTGGGTGCCGCCGTTGGCGGAGCGCTCGACAACGACGGCTCTGCGCAACGAGAAGCCAAAGTCGGAGCGGGGCGGCGGCTGCCGCTGAATGACCAGCTCGCGCGGCTCCGGCAGCTCCAGCGGCACGATGTCCGGCAGGCTCAGGTCCATCACGCCCTGCTCCTCGAATGAGCCTGAAGATCGCCAGCGAGAGAAGCCCTGGGACTCACCCACCGGCGAAAGGCTGAAGGGCGGTGTCGCGAAGCTCGAATTAGTGGTGTCGGTGAGGGAGTCGGCCGATGGACTTGCGCTCGTCATCACCTGCAAGTTAAGATTTGGAGGTTTAATTTGTGAAGGTGAAGTAGATAAGAGAGCTTTGTGAAAATAAGTACGCCGCAGTAAAACTATATGAAAGTACTCTTAAACATTTTTTCGTTCGTTATCTCTAGACTGTATTATAAGAGTTTATTTCAACAATATATTCCAAATGCTAGAAATTTTCTCGTTACTTTAAGTACATAATTGCTTGATTTGAAGCAATTTATGTTATTTTTCAACGTTTTCTTTGATAAAAAATTTATTGGAAGAAAATATTTCTATTTTAATGCTTAATAAAAAATTTTTTCTTTTAAAAATTCAGATTTTATCGATTTTATTTCATAAAATCACTGCAAATCGTTCATCCGTCTTTTATAAATATGTTGTAATAATACAAAAATTTGTTGGACACTGATTCTAGTATTTAGGTATAAAAGTTTGTCTTTTTTCATAATACTTATAAATCATTTAAATATTTTCACTCGTAAATTTATGATTTCCTGCATGATACAAAATTCCCGTTACTCTTAGCTAATAGACCTCGAACATCTAGACTATCTCTTTTGGTTTGATTAAAATTTATTTAGAGTCTGAAATTAATGGTGTCAATATTTTACAGAAGATATTACAATCTAGTCGAAGGACATATTCAAGATCATGCAAATTGCAGCTCAGTTCAAAACAGTAATTTAAGAGTGCGCAGATTATATACCGTACCGTATACACTGTAACTATAATAAATTCTGGATTACTCGAGAACCTAACATAAAATTAACGACGCTACATTTTTCCGGTCAATAACTTTTACGAGTAAAATTGATCTATTTCGATGAGCGCGAAAGTAAAAGTGAATTTCTACATTAATATATCGAATGCAGCTTACAGATTCCATTCATAATTTTTCACGCTTTGTAATTCACAATAAAATACACATTATTCACGCATACACTGGAATTTCATTTGGAATTGAAGAGTCTTTCTTCTGCATTTTTAATTCTGTCAGCGCATGTGCGACGCAAACATTCAAGAGCTCTTTTAAGCATGCGCCTTTTCGAGTACGCAGAGTCTTGTTTTTTTTCTTTGCTCGGTGTAAACGTTATACTCCCCTAGTTTGATCTTTGTGCCTGGAATGAAAGTGACGAGGGTTGGACAAGTCATCAAAATTTCGAAGAGTTAACCCTATATATTATTCAGGTTCGTCAAAAATCAGGTTTTTCGCTATTATTTATTTTGGTCTTAAAGAAAGAATAATTAAGTCACTTTTAAAATTGAGGAACGTTTATGAATAAGCCTCCAAAATTGTTATTTAGATGTAAGCTTCTGATTAGAATAATAGACGGTTCAACAACGTCATCTTTAGTGATGATTCACCTTAATTATACACTCCTGCAAGTTTATAAAATCTGATTCATCAGATGAACAATCAATTTTCATGATTATTAGTATTTAAGAGTAGTTACTGCTATTTTATGTAATTCTAAATTAAACGTGCGAAAAAAATAGCAATTTTGGTGATAATCCCAGTATAAAAAAACAACACTTATAACAATTAAAAGGCCAATCTACCTTCTAAACAAAGTAAAAAAACTTGTGATATCGCAATGCCAATCTACATTCTAAAAAAGCAAAAGAAAAGCATAAACTTACATGCAACAGCTTGGTATCCTGCTGCCCAGGTACAAACTGATGATGCAACTGCTGCGGACTTCTGCGCACCTGACTATAAGACTCCTCTTCGCTGTAAATCAGTTGCAGCTCCTCCCTGCCCTGCCTCTGAATCGGTAGATTCTGATAGGCGATCACCTCGTTCTGCAGTGTGTTCCTTGCCAGCAGATTGTTCTCGTGGTGATTATCGTTGTTGGAGCCGTTCTGGAATACAGCTGACCCGGAAGGCGACGTCGGCGAGGTCACGCTTCCGTCCCCTGAACTGTTGGTGGCGCTGGCCGAGCTGACCATCAGCCTCGAGCCCTTTAAAATCCCTCGTTTAGGGGGTTTCGGGGGCAGAGGTGGTAGGTTCTTGCCGGAGTTCGTTAGAGAGGTGAGAGAGGCTTCGGAGGAGTCGCTCTGCGTGAGGCCTTCCGGGGTCCGGCCCGTCCCGGAATTGCCGCCAGAGCTGGGATTGTTGTGCTGGGCTTCGTCGAGGACGTCGCGGTCCAGCTGAGCGAAGAAGGAAGCGCTGTAGTCCGCTGTTATTCCGCTTGGCAGTTTCTCTTTCTCCTTGCGCCTACCTCGAATTTTTAGCGACCTTCGCATCTGGAAAGAAAAACGCGCGGTGTTTTAAAGTTATTAACTGTTCGGAGCATTTTTTATTGGTGAAAATAATCGAGTTCGGGGCCTTCCATGTACATTTTGAAACCAAACACAAGTGAAACGCCATATATTTTATTAAGAAAAATATTTTTTAAAAATTAGTTAAAGTCGGTTAATTAAAAATATTTAGAATTTAGTTTTGAAAATTATAATTTTAAATGAAATGTTTTATAACGAATAAAGTTTTATTCTTAGGTGCGTAAGTATTCGTTTCATTATTCTCACTTTCTACTGTTTTTTTGAGATAACTTGAATTCAAGCACAATAAACTAAACCATGTTTTGATTTGAATTAAAGGTAAAAAAGAAGTGTTTATTACAATCGAAAACCTTTACATCTTCAATTTTCTAATCGTGAATTATCTCTGCGGCTCATTCGCAAATTCATCTAATCCGAATTCTAAAAAATAGCTCCCAGCCTCCGCGGAGAAAAAACAGAGAGGCGCTCAATCGAAGCATTAAAGCGAAGTGCAGACGGCTGAAAGAGCTTGTAAATTGAGCCTCTTTTAGCGAGCGCTGGACCCAAATGAGTCAGAGGTGATCCTGGGAAATGACGCGAAACAAAGTCGGAGAGCGAGGTCGCGACCGCCCGCTAGAAAGCGAGAGTGAGTAGAAAAAAGAAGACCGACGACATCCATCTCGATTACATTTAGGGCAGTGTAAACACGACTTTTACCTCGGCAAAAGAACGAGATCTACGCACACAATACCGACGGCTCTTGCGCAAGTTTCTTTTTTAGATTAAGTTGTGTTATGATTTAATGCGCGATGAATAATGGAACGTACCGCGGCTAGGAAATTACTCCAGGATTCAATGAGCGTCTTGAACATCTTGATTTAACATCGGGAATGCAGTTAATTCGGAACACGTGGTAAAGAGGTTAATATTTGCACTGCGAGCGTTACGTGACTGCCTTCACTTTCTTTAGAAACTGTCGGGCTCTATTTTCTTATTGATTCTAAGGCTTGTTTATTATTTAAGGACGGCAAGCTGTTGCCTCAATTTGTCGAGGCAGTAATTGCAATGCATTATTCTTGCTTGTAAGTAAATTTTTTTTCAATGTTGCATGTTCAATTCATTTTAAGAATTTAGCTTTATTACTAACTTAAATAATTACGTTTAAACCAAGTATTTATTATGTTGTGATTGGAATAAGGCGTTTATACGTCAGAAATACAAAAAATACTTTTACTATTACGTTTCTTAAATTTGTTTATCTTTCATTCACATTCATTAAAACATTTCTTCGTAAATAAAGACTAGCCTTTAATAAATCGTATCCTAAGTATATGCCTTATAAAAATGTTTGAGATAAAAAAAAATAAAAATTAAATTCCATTTTTGTTCCACAAATTATCTACTCAAAGCCCTCTCAAAAGCGACAAAAACCAAGCAACAATTACGTCACTCCTTACCTCATCGAGTCTGAGCAGCTCCTCAGCCGACATGCTGCCCTTCTTGACATCCTTTTTCTTCCTCTTGTCCTTCTCCTCCTTCTCCGTCGCCTTCTTCATAAAGTTAAACATTTTCGCTGTCTTCTCCACTTCGCCGGCTGTTACACTACTTCACACCAAAGAAGAACAATGCAACCAACACCACCAACTAACGAACTCTGGGCCCTCTTTTACAAATCGCGCACTTTCGAACAAATCAACACTCAACAACTCGGTGAAACCTCATCTTCTTCCGGGGCCGCACTTCAATCGCGCGGCGACTTCGCCGGTGTCTCCTCACCCGCCGACGACATTTTCTTGCTTTGCCTTTCGTTGACGAGTGCAGTAGACGGATTTTCTTCGACAGTTTTTCGAAGCGTGAATGGCTTTTTGCGCGTCGAGGACGAGTTTTCCAGTAAAAAGATGAAGTAAAAAAGTTGTGGAGTTCTGTTGGACGGCCTTTGGCGATGGATCTGCGAAAGAAAAGTTTCTCTTAGTACTTTTTTTGACAAATTTTTTGTGGATCGTATAAATTCTACGTAAGAGCATTAAGCTTCCTGATAACTAGATTTGACGTTTGCTTATTTGGCGTTAATAACTTTAGTCTTACGTAAAAACTGGTAGTTTGAATTGTTTTATTATTATTCAAGACAATTACTTTAGGTAATAAAATCTATAGGTAACTGTTTAATTTGAATTTTACGGCATTTTGGTCATGAATATTCCATTTCATTTTATCAAAATTTATCGCAAATTTTTGCTAATTAGTAAATGTAGTAAAAAATGCATAAATAGCAAAATTGACGTAAATAGTTATTAATGATTTTTAAATTACGCGTCAATCGTTAAAACGTTTGCACATAAAACAGATCTTATTTTATTATTAATTAAACGCGTTTTACTAATTTAATATGTCTTAAAAAAAACTTCAAGATTACTATTTTATAAGAATATAAAGAACATTTATAAAAAAAAAATTTTTCAATAACAAAAAGAGTTTTGACAGCTACTTAAATTCAATTTGCAATTATCTCTGCTGAAACATTTATTCTTTAATCTCTTACATTGAAGAACCTTTGCGCTAATCTTATCAGTGCCTGAGGATATTCAGTAGGTGTAAGATTTCATGAGCTTTAAAAGTTAAGCCGACTTTCTGACGAGGCAATGACTTTATTAACATTTACGATTCTCAAACAAATCATTTTGCAGCTCGCAAAATGTAAATATTTTTGCATTTACGAGTTACATTTGCACAGTGAAAGTTTTTTGTTACATTACAAAATCGGACTTCTTTCCCCGGCGAACTTTTACGCGAGCAAATATTATACTGTTACCACTAGACTTCATTTTTTAAATTTGCAAATTTTGCAGAATTGGTTACAGTATAAGGAAGAAAACGTGTAATTCATATTCTTCAGAAAAGAGAGTTTTAAAAGAAAACAAGTTAAACGAATTTCATGTTGATATACGAATATTTTATTACCATTTATTAATACATTCTATAGAATTAATAATTAAAATTTTAACATAGCTTTCAATTATGTTTCCACTAACGGCACCTTCTTAATTAACAGCTATTTAACGCTCGGCTCTTATTAAATTTAAAGCAAAGTTCCTAAACTTGCCAACTTTAACGAGAGTTGTTTTCAACGATAAAACCGCATAAATGAAACTTCTAACCTCTCAATCTATAGCTACCGTACACTCTCCGGATTAACAAACGCTTAACGAGAGTAACAAAAACACATTGCTCCAGAAACTGAGAAGAGTGCCGGCATCGACGACAACCGGCCTCCGAACTGACGCCCCTCGCTATGCGCGCGCTACTTTTCCCTGTATCTGTCTAACACCCTCGCACCGATAAGAATTCCTCCCGTTAATTGCTATCGCGCTGCCGCTACTTGTGACACCTCCTTTTTCAACAATTAATTGTAAGCGATAACACTCTGTTTGAAACAAACTACGTCCCATCTCATTTAGAAGCGTTCGGAGCATTTCTCGGATGAATTCTCCGACTGACATTACCGACCTTTAGCTACAATTTTCCCGGCTGCAACCAATACCTCGGCAAATCACTCCGCGAAAGCACCTAAAAGCAGCAGGGCTCCTCTGATAGGCTCATTTGCATGCTTCTGGTTCGATTCCAGGAAGCGGTTCGCGGAACCTTCCAAGAACCATCTGAAAAACCGTAAGTGCAGCCGCTCAACGTCGGACCGTAAAGCAAAGTTCTCGCGAGTCCACTGATTTCCGTATCGAGAGACCAGCAGTAGAAACCTAACCTCACCACGCATTCCTAACAATGTTCCGTTCCTCTCTCGTTCGCTTACAGTGGCAAAAGCAAAAGCGCGCATAAAAAATTATCGTACTTACGAAAAATTGCGCGACGGATCCACGCGAATAACCGCACAAACACCTGGCACTGCACACGATATATTCGGCGTATATGTACACACACAGTGGAAGAGATAGAGAGAGAGAGAGGGAGAGAGAAAGAGAGAGAGACGAGACGACGAAGACGTACGCGCCCGAATGTACACACACTCCGCCAGACGGCTCGGTTCACGACCGCACGACGTGCTGCGCACCGACGGCGACTGTCATGGCAGCCTGCAACCCTGCAGCGAGCCTCCAAGTCTGCTCCCCCCCTTCCGCCGCCGAAGTCACGGCGCCCTGCGCCGAGCTCCCTCTCCGCCCACTTTGCGCTCTCTGGAATCGCGATATATGTGGAGCGAGAGGTGATAGAGGCTGTGCAGCTGAAAGAACGGTCGAGGGGCAAGAGAGCGGTGTTGGTGGAAACGTGATTGCACTAAATTGCGAGATGATGTTTTGATTTTCTGGGATGTTGGTAGAGATTTTTAATGATTTTTATATTAAACTGATAGTTTTTGTCTTAAACTATGTTTTCAACTTCAAAATCTCGTAAATGAGAATATCTACAACGCGTTTACAATCGCATTTCTTTAAATATAAGATAAAATCTTTGTAGACGATATTTAATGCGATTTCAGTTTTAAAAAAATTACCTTTAATGTTGATGGAAAATAAAGTATTTGATTTTGATATGAAAATAAGTAATTTTTTTCCAAATATTTCTAATTTGGAATAATGTTATTTAAAAATAGATGAGTTACTTTCTTCTTTAGTACGCGGGCTATAAAAGCATTAAAATTATTTTCTATTTCAGGAAAAATGTTTTGTTCTTTTTCCGAGAATTCTGTGTTTTTCGTAGTATTTTTTTTAGTGAAACGCTTACTGTTCATATTGTTTTCAATTGTTCTTCTGCGCATTCCATGAAAGATCTATTTTTTTTCTTTCGTTATTTAACAATACATAGAAAATTAAGTCTATTTTACAATATTATTATATATTGTGTATTTTTTTTTAACATTTACTATTTATGTTTCATGCTCTTTTGTATGACAATTCAAAGATGATAAATTATGCAGTACTAACATATGCACTTACCTATGAAGATTCTAACTGTTCACACATTGTTGATAGCTCAACCTAAAATTTAAATAAAAAATTTTTCAAAAAAATTCTGTAAATAATAAAAATGTTTCTTTATATAAAGCGTTTAAAACTCTACCATTGTTAAATCTCATAGCACATTAATGGCGGCCGCTCAAAGATGGCTGCTTCGTTACCAACTTCATGCCAAAACACTACTTCGTCGGCAGCACACATTTTCGGCGAAGACGTGCGTGCGCTCGTATAAGTCAGTAGACGTGCAAGACTGCACACGAGTGCGAGGCGCGACGGTAGTTTTTACTCGACGCGACGGCGCTGATGCAGCGACCGGCTACCAAGGCTATAGCACGAAAGCACGGTGAATCAAAGGTAGATATACAGCGATTTAGACGCTTACGTTTCGTAGCTTATTTTCAGTTCCTTTCTTATGTACTCGTTTTTGACGCTGCTGCAGTTTTGCATCGTTGAAGACATGCTCTTCCTTTGATCCCTGTGGTTGTTTTTCCTGTGGAAGAGGTAGAGTGCTGGTCAAGATGACTACATCTTCAGAAGATGTCCTGATGCAAGTGGGACAGGTTCGATACAAAAAGGGAGATGGGACCTTGTACATTATGAACGAGCGGATTGCCTGGATGCTTGATAACAAGGATACTGTTTCTGTGAGTCATAAGTATGCAGATATAAAATGTGAGTATTGGGGGAAAAGAATGAATTGTTTATTGAATAAGAATTAATAAATACTGAGGATGATTTGGGTTGTAGTACAAAAAATTTCACCAGAAGGCAAGTCCAAAATTCAGCTGCAAGTTGTCCTGCATGATGGTCAGTCATCCACGTTTCACTTTGTTAATAGAAATGGTTTAGAAGCACAATTACAAGACAGAGATGAGGTTAAAGAATTGCTACAGCAGCTCTTACCTAAATTCAAAAGGAAAGTCAATAAGGAGTTAGAAGAAAAAAATAGGTAGGCTATGATGCAACTTTCTAAGAATGAGAACATTTGGCAATAAGATCTTTCAAGAAATGTTTCTTAATTTTTATTCTTAGAATGTTACAAGAAAATCCAACACTTCTTCAGCTATACCGTGATTTAGTAATAACACAAGTCATAACATCTGAAGAATTTTGGGCCCAACATGCTCCACAGTATACTCAAGCCAAATTAGTTCCAAAACAAGACATTGGTGTAAATAGTGCCTTTTTAGTAAGTTTCTATAAATTATTTAGCAGTATTTAGTAGTTAGAATTTTCTATTTAAATTTTATACACATTTTGTAGGCAGATATAAAGCCTCAAACAGATGGCTGCAATGGACTGAAATATAATCTAACAGTGGATATCATAGACTGCATATTCAAAACATATCCAGCTGTCAAGAAAAAACATCAGGAATATGTGCCTCAGAAAATGACTGAGTCAGATTTCTGGACCAAGTTTTTTCAGTCTCATTATTTTCATCGGGATCGTATCAATGTAGGGACCAAAGATCTTTTTACCGAATGTGCCAAACTTGATGATCAAGAATTAAAGAAAGACATTCAAACTGGAATTGATGATCCAATGGTGGATTTAACTGGTTTTGATAACGTAAATTTGGATGAGATGTATGATAGTGGAACTGGAAAATCTGATAAATCATCTGGTAATATTGTTCATCAAAGCATGATCAAAAGATTTAATCAGCATAGTATAATGGTTATGAAGGCCAATGGTCCTCAATCGAATTCAGTACCAAATCCACAGTCAAATGGTTCAGCTATGCCAAATAAAAATTCTGCCTCAAAGAATTTAAAAGCACCTGAAGTAACAGAACCAACAGCAACGCCAAATTCTAAAAAAGTAATAATTTTTTATTCTTTAACAAATTTTGTATTTTTAAATTTTTTTAACGATTCGTTTTTTCGTAAATTACAGCGCCGTCTACAAGATAAACTGGTATACGAAGATCTTGATACTAGATTTGACGTCGATATTAACACTGGACCACCATTAGTCTTAACACAAATTGATAGGTATTTACACGGGCCGGTCCCAACCACGGAAAACAATCACGATGCATCATTCGAGCAAGTCAAAGTATCCGTGAGTCAATTAATGCGAGAAATAGACAAGTGGTATAATACAGCTTATCTTCCGCGACAAGCTTCTACGTCATTAGTAAGCCCTGCCGCTGCCGTATTTGCTCTGGGAGAATTGACACCGGGTGGTTCATTAATGAAAGGATTTCGAGAAGATAGTCTTGGTCGTGAGTACACCTTTTGTATTTTTCAAAATTGAAATTCGTAACTTTGAATTTATCTTCATACTTTTTCCACATTTAGAATCGATGCCTAAAGAATTAGAGAAAGAGCTTGCCAGCGTTTACGTTTGTACCTGTGAATTATTAAAACATTTTTGGCGAAGTTTCCCACCGACTACGCCTCAACTAGAAGAAAAAATTACGAGAATGCACTCTGCGTTACGTAATTTTCATTCTGTTAGACTGAAACCTTTTGAGGTGAATATCTATAACAAATAAATAGTAATCGATAATCATAAATATTTACTAATTTCGTTTCTTGAACATTATAGGATCGCTTACAAAGAGAGTTTTCAGCGGTTAGTCAACATCTCACAAGTCACTTAAATCAGTTACTCAATGCAGCATACAGAAAATACGCCCTCTGGCATCAACGAAGAGCTGGCCAGTTGAGGTAGCCTCTAGCTTCTAACTTTGGAATCTAAATATCAGTTGCAAGATTTCCACACGTACTGCAGTCGAAGGAATATCTGTATATGGCACCTACATTCTCAAGCGCGTAAATAAATGTCAAAAACAGTGCTCGAGAAAACTATTTAAGAAGACGTTTCATATCGATGTTTACGTAAATTTATCCATCGATTCCACCCATAAAATTCATAACTTTGTAAATGCTGTTTATAACTTTGCCATAACGAGCAATCTTTGAAACAGGCAAATTTAATTGTCAGTGCAAAAAACTTGATTATGCATATAAAATATTTTCCGATCGACTTCTTTGATCTCGACCACAAAAATATTGATTATTTTATAAGGAATTCGATTAGAGAAAAATTCCAAACTGGAAATTCATTCATGTTGACCGGATGGAATTAAGCTGAATCAAATTGCATTCATATCAGCCTGTTTTTTTTTTAAACTAAATAGATAATATAATAGTAAAAGAAAATCCTGTGCACTATTATTTATTATTTATATTTTCCTAAAATTATGCCCATTAATTTTGTTTACAACATTTTTATTGGCCGATCAGTGTAAAAATATTTATATTAATTAACATTAAATAATTCAAAATAACTCGCAAAGCAAACATCTAACTTGATGTTCTACAAAACAAATATTTAATTTTTTATTTTATCAACGAAATTGAATTATTATAAAGCACAAGTCGTGCCTTTGCTATACCCTTTAGGCGACTATAGAAAATTAATGTGATTTAATATTAAAACAACCTGAATGATATTTATCGCGCAAATTAATTTTTCTAAACTTACTGAATGTAATATATTAATATTTGTGGACAATAATCAAGATTGACTATTAATTTCAAAATCACTTTTTTCTTCATTTATCTACCTTCTGCTTATAATATGCATTAGCTTTTCATTTTTATACTATTTTTTATTTAAGTCTCATTTTTCACAGTGTCAAAACAGCTATTTTATAAAAATAAAAAATAAATTATAAGCTTGTTTGGAAAAAGATAAGCAATATTGAATGCATTTATCATTTATTTATTGCGTGATAATCAAATTACATAGTTAACGCAAGTCCTTCAGTAATTACGCAAGTGCAATGTATTGTGAATGTTCACAACTAATATTTTTGGCCTTTATTTCGAAATCCATACTATCACCACTTTTCGGGTTTTGTCCATAAATAATTCATGGAGTTTAAATGTTGTTAGCTTGGAGGAACGTTTAATGTTTCGAAGCTTAATTGAAGCTACTTTTTAGTAATTATTCCATAAAATTACCACAGCTCTGATTTATAAATTCAACTAAAAAGACTACAATCGTAAATATCCAGGCCAGACAAACAAAATATAGAAACTAAAAATCCACTTAGAACAATTATAGATTTCCAAAATCTTTCCACACATTTGCTTCGAATAATACTCTTAAAAATCCTTATGTCCAAAAACCTTTAATCCTACTTAATTCAGCTTCTGAAAAATCCAGTTAAATTTTTTCAAAAAAAGCGAGTCTACAGTAAAAGGGTATGTGATGCCCCTATCAAACAGATTATCCATGGATATATGCGGTTTTGTACCCTGTTTTGCATTATATACCCTTCTTAACAGCGACAATGAATTAATGCAAGCGACACGCACACGATCACCTATGCTGAACAGATCAATGCAACCTTTATCGAGTGATGTCAAATTTGAAATTTCTTATACACTTATATCATGTTCTAAGAAAATTTCAGTATTGAAAGAGGAACAGAAGAAAATCTTATTGCTATCTACATAAATTGATACGACAGTTACATGACAAAACTCTACAGGATTCAGAAACTTGAATTACTTTATAAACAGTAATTTCAAGACAGAACACAAAAATGGCCAAAATCCATCCTACAAACCAAATATATAGACCGAAGGTCAATCCTTAACATTTCCAGCTATTTTTTGACTTTTCACGTCAAAAATTTTAGCGTTGGACATTAAATTACTGTCAAAAAAATGATTTATAATTCCCCCTTCATTCAATTTCAACGTAATATAACTAAACTTAGACAAAAGTTGTTTTCATGAATAAAAAATTTCAAATAAATCCCAACGTAGATACAAATTACGGGATCCCGTTTGAGAAGTTTACTTAAACATTCTTTATATTGATTGCTTACATAAATACGTTCTTGCATTTTTTCAAAAAACTTATAGGGTAAGAATTCAATATTGAACGGAGAGATGTATATTTGAACATTCGAATTTATTAAATCATCATAAGAATCAATAGCCGACGTATCGGGGACACTCCGAAATGCACTCAAATAGCTTAAAATGATAAAACTATTTTCATAAGCAGCAAATATTGTAAGTATACAAATAAGATGTTTCATTAACATTTTTGCATAAATATATCACTGATAAAACCTTGAAGTTCCAAGTTGATTTTAAAATGTCGCTTGCGGTTTTAGAACGGTCTTCAGAATCGATATTTATAGTTAAGAATAACGCTTCAGAATTCCACCAAATTGAATTCCTCAAGTTTGTTAATAGATTTGTAATATTTTCGAAGCTCGATACGGTGATGATAAAACTTCCCATAGGATGATTTAATTTGGTAATGTAAGAAGTTTCATTTAAAATTGCGACTTCTCGAAATCATTGATTTTTTTTAAAAATTGTATCATTGTTGGTTTCAAAAATAAATGCCTGTGCATTAGCTGTATACAGTAAATTTAAAATCATATTGTCAGTTTTCCCTTGGTTACCAACAAAAATTGTAGGCCCTGAGTTTAGTTTCAAACACTGATGGGTGATGATTTTCTTTATAATATTACATAGACGTATCAATGGAAGAATTAAAGTAATTTATTCCAAAGAAAAATTATAAAAGAATTACTTACAATCCATTCAGTTATTTCTTCGCTATTTTTATAAATCCTAAATTGAAGGTCAGCCCCAATTTTAGAAAAACAAAAAGAAACAATATGCAACGTATAAAATATATTATTTTTTAACAACATTGTACGTGAACAGCGTAAACAGGAGTACAGCTGTAACTATTTCGCACCACTTTAAAGTAAAATTTTTAAATAAATAGGAACTATTGATTAAGAAATTCTTACAAATAAGCAAATTGTCAGAAAATTACACCGCTGCCATTTTTAAAAGTAACATATGGCATGGGTGGATTTGTTCACATATTTACAATTATTATATAAACCAACCTATGCCACAAATTTAACGATAATTTTAATCAGCACTAATTACGAACGTAATAATCACCAATTTATTAAAAAAAACAATTATTTATAACTTATTAGATCTGCTGTGTACTTGTTTCAAACATTGATATAAATGTAGTTTAACAAACATTTAAATTGACTAATTATAACATTTGCGATCATAATTCTAGATTTTGTTTTTAAATACATCTCTCTTTAGTATAATACTAAACTTAAAAAATGAATTCATTTTTTTTCACCCTACATGTTTTTCGCAAGGTTCATTGTATTTTTTAGATTACTTTCGGCAGTGTTAATATTTTTATCAACATTTAAATTAGTCAAAATTTTGAAAATTATAATTGTTATGAACATAAATAAGTATTTTTTTTTTTTGACAAGAGGCAATGAATTTCTATGTCTTTGAACCCATATAAGTGCTCCCCGGTCGAACAGTAAAAATGCCAAAACTGTTGAAAGGAATACCAAAAATTTTGTATAAATACGGAAAAAATTACTTTTTATCTATTTATGCATTCTATACGAATCATTTCGGTATACGTAAGAAAATAAAAATGTCAAATATCAAGCGATGGTGACTTAAAAACTACAAGATATAACTATTTTTAACTCGCTTTAAAGAAATATCCTTGAATATTTAGCGTGTTATGTTCACTTTGAATATAAATCAATTATTATTGATTAAATATATTTTAAAAGCTAGTGCAGTAAATATTTCGTTGTTTAATATTATTATATTACACAACAAATTATATTATTACATAATGCAATGTTAATATAATCTCTTAAAACTATTGACATCTATAATTTGGCCATCTATTTGGAAACAATTTAAAAAAAAAGACATTCGATTGAATGGATTTTCAAGCAATGAAGATAAACGATTTCTTAATTAAGAAATTTTATTATTTTCTTTGTTCTCTTATTATTGTACACATTTTGTACCGTTTATACATTTCTATATATATATTCTGTATACATATATATATATATACACATATATATAAGTATTCAATTGCGCATATTAATGTATGTTTGTTTTCTCGTGCGTTAAATTAAACCTATTTTATGAACTTTCGAAAGTTAAATAGTAAAAAAATTGCTAGAATCAAAGTTTTATTTTAAGAAGATAATAAAGAATACACATATTGTCATCGTAAATTTGGATTCTTCTTGACTAGTTATTAAAAGGTATAAGAGTTAAAAAAAATTAACTCTTCATCAGAGTGTAAAAAATTACTACGGATTGCCCAGCTCTTAAAAATGCGCATACGTACGTTCAAACATTCTAAATGAGATTTTTCTTTTTTTACCACGGTTTTTTTAGTATTAATATTTATTTTTAGAAACTCTCGATAGTATATATTTTTTTTATTAACTTTCAACAAAATCTGCATACATTAGTAGCACAAATTACAATGAACCAGAAACTTTTATAAACGCTACCGTAATAACTTTTCTAGAGTTATGATCGCGCGCTCAACGCACTAAACTCATTCGATTTAATATCGATTGCGTCCATTATTTTATAAACAATGAACTATAAACCAAAAAATGTGTATATATAATACACGTACTTGGATTGACAATTATACAAGTACAGATGAATGCGTGTGTTTATTCTCATATAACTTTTCAATTTTTAACGATCTTTTATTACTAAGTTCTGACAAAGAGTATTTATAGTGTATATTATTAACAATAATAATTTTCTTTCTTAAGACCAATAATGTTTCTACCAATAATTTCCTGTTTACTTTAATAAAGTATTAACTTTTTTGTTATAGAAAAACAAAAGAGGTGATTCAAAAAAGTAAACATTCCATTATCAAAATTAGAAACATTTATACTTTGGTAATTCAATGCTGGATTTCCGGATTTTTCTAAAACTTCTGGTTGACAATTTTTTTTATATTTGTGTAAACGTTTATTTACACTCGTATGATAACTGTATACGCGCATATCTAAACAAGCACTCAGCATATGCATGTATATATAATACATATAAACACATGTACTATTTACACGAAAACAAAAACGTTCATACTGAAAAGAAATTTACCCAATAAGAATCAAGTGAATTCCTTATTTCAGTACGTTATTAAGTCAATCAATTAAAAGTCTAAATGGAATGATACTCTGGTAATGTACCGCAAAGAAAGTAAACCAGGATGAATTTCATCCTAAAAGTAGATAAGAAACTCTGCATGTATATGTACGGTGTGTCTTAAGAATTTGTCGTGAGAGACCCAGAGTACAATTCACCACCTTATGTAACTCTTGTATTCCTCATGGATGCTAACGCGTTTGATCGTCTCGTAGCCGAGGATGATCGAAAAACTGAAGCATGCGGATTGCACTAGTCGAGCAGAGAGGCCCTTCGTGAACATACGTAGTCCCTCCTCTAGCCAGAGTACTCTGAATGCATTGCACATGCTGTCCAGTCTTTGTACTTGCAGTCGGGCACGCACCACATCCAGTGGGTTAGTTATTATTGTCGTTGTAAAACCGCCCAGTGTAGCCGCAATCGATTGAATCAGCAAGTGCGACACCCAGGTAGGTAAAACTTTTATCAATTCGTCTGCAGATTAAGTTATAAATTAAAATATTTTGACAGCGCTTTGAAGAAGAGATTCTAGGAACTAATTATACCTTGGTATGTGGTATAAAGTCCCCACCATAATGCACTATTAGGGACGTAGGCACAGAGAGACGCGACATAGCCTCGATAGAAGCCTCGAAAACCATCTCTTTGGTAAATTAACCGCACGATTTCTGTAGATATTTGGGCCCGAGATTTTCCAGGCTCAAACGTTATTCCTAGTGGATTCATACCCATCTAAAAACAATATTCAATATTATCGTTATAACTTCTTAGAAAATAAATTAAGGAGCTTTTTATTTCAATTACCTTATCAACCGCCAACTTTCCGTGTTTAAAGCTGACCCCGAGCACCATCAAATGCTGACTCAGCACATCAAACGGAACAACAATGGTCTGACCCACAATGCTTGCAGCTCCTCCGCCGATCAATGCTTTTAGTCTAGAATCAAGTTGCGCAGTCACAGGATCCTGGGTGAGCAAATGCCTGACACCTTCATATGTCGAAACATAAAACACTCCTGAGACTATCTGAACAGAGCTGATCCAGAAACCACGATATAAACCAGCAAAACCCTCCAGCTTGTAGATTTTTCGATAAGCGTCTATCATGCCTACAGCAACAAAACATTATTATAAATATATCATAGTACTATGATGCAACTCATACTTAAGATAAATCAATGTTCATACCTGTATACATATGGCTTCTTCTCTGAATTTGAAGACGAGTTTTGATGACTGTCAGTGGGTAGAGACAGCACCTTACAGAAAAGGAGGACAGCATACTTAAGGGGAAGAACTTGGTCTTGTCCATCATGTCCCACTCTATGGTACGGATAAAGGGTGTTGTCTCCACCGTAGCCATGATTGTATTCTCTGGTAACTTTTTTAACTTTGAGAGCTCCTATATTACAACTGTTCCGTCTTAGCGAAGAATTATAACACTGTTGATGTTCATTCCTATGCATCTCCTTGGATTTTCTTGGGCATTCCCACCCTGTATGCAACCCTGCAAAGCAAACCAATGTTAACCAAATTCCTCTCTAATTTATCAACCAAGAAACACAAGTATCAATCTTCCACACAGATAAATCATCTTTATTAAATTTACAAAATCAAATTTAATCACATCTCGCACTCAAAGCCGCAATAGTACTCAGAAACTTGAAATCTAATCTCTCTTCAAGCTGAAATTTAGGGTTCGAACCGTATGACGCAAGGCAGCAGACATGCATATCTCACTCTCTCTCATCAAAATACGGGAGAACTTAAAGGTTATCTCGATGATATAACTCACTTTAGGAAGCCGAGAGCATTGTCCTTACCGGGCTGGGCCGATTTGCCTTTCACCTGAACCTATCACACATTATCTCAGTTTAACTCCTGGACGACTAATACGGTGATTGAATGACTTCGAGAGCAACGTACGCAAGCCAAAATGTCTCTGAAGGAGCAGAAGTCATAAAGCACTTGGCGAACGCGTGCGCGCAAGTGTGTGTGCTTCGAAGCCTCGATAGTCCGATGGAGAGCGAAGTCCGCACGCGACGCACCTTGGGAATGACGCGCGGGTAAACATCGCGGCTATTTTTTTCGGGGCAGGGGTGAAGAAATGGGTTTTGAAGTGTGCAATTCTAAGAAGAGAAGTCAAGGAGAGAAAAAAAATTAATAGTACTTTAATTTAAGTTTTTGAAGTTTAAGCGGATTACAGTGGTAAATAGCATTAAGCGGCTAAAGCTTTTTTTAAATTAAATTTTAATTTAATAGTATAGAGGGCAAGGTGCGTTTTATACACATAAGAATCGTACACGTAAACATTGTACACAATTTAGCATGGCCCAATATATCTAT
>JAWWEM010000027.1:4754870-4772871 GCA_035582935.1 Ormyrus thymus
TCAGGATAGTGCGAGTTTGTCCTTCGATTACGATAGACTATACTAATTTTTAATCAGGTATTTCTCTCCGTGTATATTCCAAGTTTCTTTCTTCTGAATTTTTTATTCTGGAAAATTTTTAACTTTTATTGCACCTCTTTCGTAAATATTCACTTTAGACAATAACAAATAGGAATCGTTATTCTAACCCGAGTTTTTAAAAGTTTTTCTTAAAAATAGACGCATTGTTTCGATGCTTTTTTCACTTTAAAATTAGAAAATTAAATTTCATTTAAAATTCAGTGTTATTTCACACAGTTCAATCGCGCGTTTCAATTTCTTCGTTATTCACGCAGAAAAGAAATATAAACAGTTGTATCGAGCGCAAGTCTACCAAATGATAAAACTCTCTATAATAATTGTCAGAAAGAAAAAAGTAATGATTTTCCGAATGTTGAAAACGGTAGACTAAGCAAAGCAGCTGGCTCGCGATCGTCCGCACAAAGCCCAGCGGAGAGTCGAAGCCCCTCGCGCCTGCTTGTATATTTTTCGCGGCACATAATAGCGGCCCGGAGAGGCGCCCGCCGGTTTACGATTACGATCGGTTGCGTGAAAGCCTCCAATGACGGCGCGCGGCTCGAGAAAAGAGTACCGCTCTTTCCTAAATATAAGTGACCCAGTGACACGTGAGCCTCACCAACCCACCCCGAGCAAGCAAAGCGAGCGGCCGCCGATAATTCGACCTTTTTACCGCTTGCCGATTCTCCGCCGAGGGATCTTTGCCGCCGCCGCCAACCTCTTGGAATATTTTAATGACGAGGAAGCGAGAAGGCCGGATTTTTTTACTTTTCTAAAGCTTTATTTTTGAGTACTCGCAGAAAAATTATTTCCAAGCGTCTAACGCGTACTCCTTCCTAATGAAGCTTCCGAGAAATCTGTTTTAAGTAAGTCTTTTTTGAGTAAGCTGTTGGAGATGAGCTTTCGTCTATTATAACAAATAATCGCTTTACTTTCATTACGTAGACCAAAATTTCTAAAATAAAGTACTCAAGCTAGTAGATTTTCTACTATCAATTTTACGACCAAAGGTTTAAACAAACAGTTACCAAGTAAACTGTATTTTATGAAAGCCAATAGCAGTAAAGAAAAATTAAGCCGTATCGTATAAGACGGAAAATCATTTCTCAATTTATAAGATTTTTAAAATTTGATATCATTTTTTTATACGCCGTAAAGCATCCCGCTCGAGAACTTCGTTAAACTTTACGAGAAAGCTGATAAAATTACAGTCTCTTCATATTAGATAATAAAAACATTCTATTTTTCGTCCTCGTGACATTCACTTGTAAAGCTCTAGTAATCAGCTTGTTTTAAAGACGCTAGACTAGAATGCGTGCATTAACGCCGCGCGATAAAAATATAAATGAAAGACACGAAACAGACTGCGAGAACAGCATCATCAATTTTTTTTTTTTCTATTCGGTTACGCATTTGTTCTACACGTTTTCTGAAAAGCACAACAGTTGGCTTATTCATCTCGTGTATTTATAAAATCGTCGCTACACCGCGTGTCTTTTAAGAAACGTGAGAGCCGAGTGGGCAAATTAATCGATTTAAAAAAGAAAAATTAAATCTGTATTTTTAACGAGTTTTTCGAAAATTTTTAATCAATAATTTACAGCGCTGAATTGTTTCTATTGTTTTTTTTCAATACAGCGTAGCGCGTATTAGTTTTCCGCATTACATAAACGGTATTAAAGAAAGTTTTTTATAAACGTCCACTCAGGTTCCTACAAGATGTCAGACAACTTCTTTCACATGATTTAATTTTGGTTCTCAATGTAACTGTTTTCTTCTTATAATATAACTAAAATAATATTTACCGACGTGTCTGCAATACTTTAAACTCGACCGCTCATATTTATATTACAAGTTAGAGTTCGAAGTCTATTAATAAGCGTAAACAAGAATCGAGTCACGCATACCACGGCGGCAAAGAAAAAGAGCTGCGCTCACACCCACGCCGAAGCCGCGTTCGAGTAGCTCGAAATTTCCAGTTTTAGCACTTTTTTCCTAATGCGAACCCTTAAAAACCTCGTCGGATCGCTAAAGAGCAATGGCTTTCTATTTTCCGATGCTCGATGGAAAAAGACCGGCTTTAACCGTTGCGTTTATACTGTGATATATGTCGGATTGTAAGCGTGCGTATTTTAGTAGTGAAATTGTCGATTAAGATGCGATAGAGTCTCTCACCTGTGGCGTCCACGCCGAGACGAGGTTGATGGCCCTGGAGGAGCTCTTGCTCCTGGACTTGAAGATCTTCTTGGCCACCCGGCTGCTGTGGTGCACGACGCTGCTGGAGGACTTGCTCTTCTGCATCGCGCCGCCACCTGGCGGATTCGAGGAGGAGGTCAGTGCGGGCGAACCCGGCGCCGAGTGCGGCTTCTCCTTGTGCGAGCTGTGGGAACCGTGCAGGAGGTGGGAGAGGAAGGACTGGTGGTGCTTGGGGGTGGAAGGGGCCTCCTCGCTGCCGAGGCCCGCGTCGATGCTGCTCCTGGAGCTGGCGTTCCTGCTGATGGGGGAGGCCGTCGTCTCCGCGTCCGAGATCGCCTCGCCGGGCTCGAGGCTGCTCATCTCCCGGTAGCCGACGATCCAGCTGTCCTCGGTCTGGCAGCCCTTGCTGTTGCCGTCGTCGTCGCCCGGCTTCGTGATCTCGCCCTTGGCCTTGATGTTGCGCAGGTTCCGGTCGTAGTTGATGCGCTTGAACCGGTCGGCCTTGTCGGCGTCCATCGACTTCTTCCGAGCCATTCGCAGGTACCGCTTGATGGTGTCGCTCACGGAGGGGGACACGTCGTCGTTGTCCACGCTGCTTCGCCGCCGGCCCGCCTTGTGCTCCTTGGCCGACGGGGGAGGGGAGGACTGCTCCTCCTTCTCCCTTTCCAGCAGGAGGTTCTCCAGGGTGTCTCTGGCCACGGGGTCGGTCTGCGTGCCGAAGTCCGTGGGTCCGCGATCGGTGCTCGGGCCCTGGACGGCTATCAGCGGCGGAGGAGAGCCGAGGTCCCTTTTCATACCTGACAGGCTCGACTGGCCCTCTCCGTCCTTGCAGAACCTGCTGGTTCTCGTCGTGCTGGTGGTGGTTGGCTGGTTCCACCACCTGGCCGAGGGGGACGTGTAGGCGCCGGTCGCGCGAGGTCCCCTGAATCCCCGGGTACACCTGAGATCGAAGTACAGCTTCTCCAGCAGCTTCCGGTCCGTCAGGATGTCCGAGATGACGTGCTCCCTGTTCGGAGACTTGCTGTAGTACCGACTCAGCGTCTCGAGCAGCGACTTGTGCACGTAATCACTCTGGTAGGGGATAGTCACTCTGGGCATGCTCGCGGGAACACCGGGCGCACCGTTGCTCGCACTCCTGCTCTTGGCCGAGGAGGCGGCCACCCTGGCGGCCTCCTCCCTCCTGCCCTCCGCCATGATCTGCCTGAGGTGCTGCTCCAGCTTCTCTATGAGCTTCTGGTAGTCGAGGCTGCTGCTCGTCGTCGTCTGCGGCTCCTTGGCGAGGCCGCTGCCCGTCGAGTGCTCGCTCGACACGGACCTGGTCGCGGCGGTGGTCTTGCTCGTACTGCCGCTGCTGCCGCCGCCGGCAGCCGCCTTGGCCACCCCCGGCGGCTCGGCCTGCATGTTCAGGTACTTTTGCAGCAAGTCGGCCAGGAGCTTGGCCTCGCTGTCCTCCTGCGGCGACCTGCGCCGCTGCTGGACCGGGGAGGCCGGGGAGGCGGGGCAGCCGGTGCCCTCCGCGCTCGTCCCCTTCGACGAGAGCAGCCACTCGCGCTTGACCCTCGCCAGGTCCGGCTTGGCCGACGCCGCGGGACTGGAGGCGAGCCCGATGCTGGAGCTGGAGCCCCTGGAATCGTCGGCCTCGTCGGCCGAGCTGGGCTTGGTCCTGCAGCTGCCGCCGGGCCGGTGCCTGCGCCGCCGGGCCGCGCGGAAGGCCAGCGAGCCCGGGTAGGAGGCCTTCCTCCAGAGGAGGAACCTCGGCTCCTTGGCGCAGACCTCCTGGAAGTACTGCTCGATCTTGGGAATGTCCTCCGGGCGGTTGTGGCTGCCATCGGGGAGGAGCCTGCGCCCGGCGTCGGTCATGTACCGCCAGGTCTTGCGCGTGAGGAGCCATCGCTCCTTGATGGGCTTGCCGGTGATCCTGCGGCTGGTCCTGCGCTCCTTGGAGCCGGGAGGCGTCCTCGACGGGTTGCCGGCGACCGAGGAGGGCGCGTCGAGGCTGTCGCGGCGGGACCTCCGCCTGCCCGGCCGCTCCGCCATGGCCTCCCAGTCCCTCCTCGCCACGCGCACCACTTTCGCCGAATTACGGGGACCTGCCGGTCGCGACTCGCTCGGCAGGGGCGCGGACCCATAGGGGCCTGGCGGCTCGGCCGAGCCTTGGCATGAGTCGTCCCGGGCGCGGCCAGGCCAAGGAGCCTTGCGCGCTGCCTGCTGCCTAGCTGGCGAGTACACTGTTCACTCTGGCCGCCTCGTTCGATCGTCGTCACTGGGGTATCACAGGGGGCACTCTGGGTTCCGGGCGCGTGGTAGCGCCTCGCCGGCGAGCGCAAGGTGGAGGCTGCCCAAGGTGCGCGAGCGACTACTCCGTCGGCGCAGCGGCCGTCTAAAAGCGGCTCGCGCTCCCTCACCACCGCCGACGTCCATTCTCCGAGCCAGCGGAGAGAGCGAGCCTTGACGGCGCGATGCCGACTCCCAGTGGAGAGGAGGTGCGCCGAGAGGCTGAGGAGGAGAGCCAAAGACAGAGAGAGAGAGAGAGCCTGTTCCGAAGAGCGCTGCCAAAGTACTAAATAGCGCTAGAGGCCAGACGCGACGCGCGCTGGGAGCGGCTTTGGCCGCAAGCCCCGGCTTCTTCTCTTCTTCTACTTTATTGTAGCGCGACGCGCGCTGAGAGGAGAGCTTGGTTAAGCGCCTCTCAAGCTGCCGCCGTTAGGCCGCCGCTGCTCCTCACGTAGACAGAACATTGTCGTTCGGTTCAGGAGCTGCTCCTTTTTTATTATTACGCAGGCGGCCAATCTCTTCCTTACCAGGCAAACCTCACTTATTCACTACCGCATTGCAAAAAAAAGCACCAAGATACGTATTTTCATATTTTTTTGAATTCACAATCCCCAATGAAACCCCAGTCGGAAAAAGGAAATTCATGAAAGTTTTTAATGTGCACAAAAACAGATTTCCCAATGGAATCGCAAAGGATTTTTCATTGATACTTTGATTAGGCTTTGTTATTCTGCTTTTCTACGAAAACATCCATCCAAAATGTGGTGCACAACAAGTGTGTGATTCGTAATTCAACCCTACTGCCTGCATTCAAGAAATTCAAACTATTTGGGTCAGATATAAACGACTGTAAACATTGTTACTGTGTAGCTCGAGGAAAATAGAATTTTATAATATACAATAAAGCGCATAATCCGCTGACGTTAAAATAGAAAAATATTGTTAATAAATAATATGTGAATTAGTGTATTCAAAATTAAAGCAGCAGTCAACAAGGCAGTATTTCTCTTGGGTCAAACAATAAATTTTTAATCTTGCAATAAACAATTTTCAAATCATAAATTTATTTGCTTCAAAATTATTTTGATTGTGTATTGTTTAAAAAAGCATAAAACTGTATTAAATTATTATCTAAATTACATGAATTTAATCCATTTTTTATTACTATTCATTACTTTAATTTTCTTTTAAAACTAAAGCTGCTGTAAGTTTATAATTGCAAAGAGTCTACGTATATGAAAATTGTAGTAATTGAAAAAAATGAAAGTGCACCGTTAATTTAAGGGAAGCTGGTTAATTTTGTCCTACTCTTTTTTTTAAATTCGAAATCCGAAGCTGCTCTGCACTCTCCGCGCGCCGCCTTCGGGCTTCCTCTCGGGAAAACCTCGTCCGGCACGTGCGCCGCGCACTATTTACAATAATCACATTGCAACAAAATCTCCGAATTCCAGGAATCAATCGCTCGGCTCTCGGTCTTTCGGACCGAAGTTTGACGGCGGGGGGGCACAAGCAAGCACTTTGCCTGACTCTCGCTTTTTTTTCAAGCCGCGTTTGTTGCTTTTCACTACTGACGCAGATTTGCGCGCAGGAGGGCGGCTTTTTAGTGGGCACTTTATCGATTGCACTTTTTGGATGATGCAATATTTGACAATTAGGCTTTCCTGACAGGTACTTTTTGCTTTTGTTAAAGTAAATTATCTGGGCGTAAAGAAAATGAACTGACAAGCATATTTTTGAATGGGAAATTTAACCTCAATTTCAATGAAATCAGTGAAAAGAAATTAGGTCTGGATTTTGAAATGTGGTATTGTTTTAGATTAAGGAAAAAGTTGTGCTTGATAATATTGATATTTGACCAACAAAAGCATGAAAAGCTTCTTATTTCAGTGAATGAAAGACAAAAAGATATTTTGTATTGTAGCAAAAGAAAACAAGTTGTAGAATTAAGCGTTCTTATAATTGTGAATAAAAATTGCACTTAAATCAGCATTTGTTTTACTTAGTTAAAGATACAAATACTTGCTAAACCCCTTGGCTGTCTATTTACATTTTTAGCGAACGACGCTTAACACAATTTTCTTTTTCTTTTCTTAGAATTCATTAGTTAACTTAAAATATTATGGGTTTTTTTCTAATTTTCTACCATTCGACGAATATTTTATGTCTGGCTTACTCAGGTAAATGGAATTTTATTTTCCTCTTTTTAGAAAAATATTGTTTGTTATTTTAAGCCTATTTTTAGAGCATTCAATTCTTGCTGCAACGTTCGGTTTTCTTTTCCTACATATCATTCAATTTTCATTCAATAATTAAAATAACTAACCATTTTGTAACAATCGTTTCGTTTAAAAAAGTTCATCAATCAAAACTCTCTTTTAAATTGTAAACTCGTTTGTATTTTTGTGTACAATATTTTTAAAATAGCACGTAAAATTTAATCGATTTGATTATATTATTACAAAAGTTAAATATAAATAAAGTACCGAAAAATAGTAAACAAATACTATTTTTTGAAAACGCGATGAAGAATAAACTATTGAGATCTGTATCTTAAATTCTTATCGCGTAGATAATTTAAAAGCTTTTCATTCGCAATTTCTAATAATTAACGATTTTATTCTAATAAGAGCGTCCAGTCGTACAAGCTGAAAATTCCATGAAAAAATCCAATCCAGCTCGTGGCATTCCCATCGCGCGGCAAGTGCAGAAAGAAGAGATTCATGTAACTCAAGCCCCCTCGGAATAATCTCTCGGACCCTTAGGCCGGGAGTGCGTTCGCTAATAAAGAGCGAAAAATGAAACGCCCAAGTGGAAAAGAAGACAGAGAGAGAGAGAGAGAGAGAGAGAGAGGGAAGCAGTGACGTCAGAAGAGCGTCGAGATCGTTCGGGATTGCCCAACATCCCCAGGGATATTTCCTTCATCCGCGCGGCTACTATTTCGAGATTCATTCTGCGGTGGTCGCGAGTCTCTCTTTTCACTCTTTCTCTTTTGAGTTCGGGCTAACGTGCCTTGGCTGCATCGCCGGGGAATTTTAACGCCCGCTACGTGTTAATTAGGTGTTGGAGCTGCGATTTATCGATGCTTCTGATTTTTTTCCGCCCTCCTGGCCTTTCAAAATAGATCATCTTTCGAGAGTTTTTTTGCATTCTTGGAAAGCGTAAGTAGATTTATGTAAATAGAAGAAATGAAATAAATTCAACAAAAAATGAGCTTTCAAACGTAATGAGTTTCTTATTCGAAAACAGATCAGCAAACTATTTTTCAAAAGTAAAAAATTTGAGAAAAACCTGTACATATTAAACGATAACGAAGCTAGATAAATATTTTGAGTACTATAGTTTTTTTATCTATTACTTAGGAACAATTGCAATGACAGATATTGTTTTATTTTAAGTGGATTGGATTTTGCGGTTCCAATAAACTAGCTCTTTTATTTATAGCAGAAAAACGTTTTATCAATATCTGTTTTGTAAAAATACTGACGGGCAAGTTATAAAACACTGAAATTTCGTTACCGCGATGTAAAAATTCTTTCTTGATTGGATAAAAACATGACAGAATATAATCAGGCAGCAGAAAAACTTGTATGTATTACGAAAGCTCGTTGCTGCTTACAAGATGTCCATACGAGCTACGGGCAAAATTATAAGCCAGCGACGAATAAGGAAAGTTCGTACGCACGAGCTCCAGCGGTTTTTCTTGATTATTTTTACGAGGAAGATATCCGCTCTCCTTGCCTTCCCATGGCGACGACTGATTAATCGGCGCGAAACGCGAAAGACACCCACGCCGACGCGGCTTTCACACTTTACACATCCGACTCTTTCCTGACTCGCTGCTGGATATCTATTTAACGAGGACAAGTTTCAAGAACTGAGAAAGTCGAAAAGTTTATCGAAATCCATTTAGAAGGAGCGAATTGTTTCGAAAGAAGACGTTGGAGATTTTGGGATTGCAGTAGATGAAAACGACTTTGGTAAGCCCCGTTCTACAGTTTATTTCATTATAAGGAATTGCACTTGCTTGAAATGTTATTATTAGCTAACGACAATGATGTACATTTTTGTGAAATGTTAATTACACGTCGTGATAAATCATACAATTAGATGTGCACAATTATAATATGAAAAGTTTTAATCATTTATGTAATCCAGTTTTGCAAACAAAAACACAAAAAACATTAAAGCAGACAGTTGGCATTTTTCCAAAAGCATTTCGCAGTAACCACTACAACCATCTTTGACAACGAAATTGCAACTTTTATAGTTGTTGATAGTCGACCTAATGCACGTTATATTGCACAAGAGAACTTCAGAACCAAATTTAAAAGCGTAAAATTTTTTCATAGACAATAGTTGAATAATGATCGGATTTCACAAATAATGGTCCAATAATGGATGGATAGTGTCTGAATAGTGATCCGATAATGGTTGTATAATGGTTGGTTGCTAGGTGTGATAGTCGTTTGACTTCTACAGCGGCTTGACAATCAGGTCAGAGATATCAGGAACGACTATTATACCTAGTTATTTTCAAAAATTAAAATAGCGATGAAAATGGACAATAAATGAAAATATCCATTCGCAGCTGCTTTAACGTTCATCAATTTCAAGATTCGAGCATTTCAATCTCAAACTCGAAGATTCAACTCGATCATGTCTTGCAAAACTTTTTAATGTAAGAGACTCTTGACTTGCTTTTGTTTTAATTGTCAAAGAAATCTTCATTAAAAAGTTATATGCATATCTCTTCAAAACTTTTCTATTTTTTACTGAATTCTATATTGTTTGAAATCATTTGTTTTATTAAAATAAAAATTAAATCTTCTACGAACTACGTAAAGTGTCGAATAACGCCTTTATTTCGGCAGTCACTGCCAAAATTTTCTTACAACAAAAATCACCCGATAAAATTTTAAAATACTTTTTTATTTCTGCAAAAGAAGTCATAAAAAGCTGGATCGCTTTTTAAAATTAACAGTTTCAAGTTCAGGACTCGCCTAGAGTACTATTTCATTTTGAAAAACTAATAATTATAGTTTACTAACTTTATTACTCAAATGTTTCAATTTCAAAATTTTCCCACAAAGAATCTTACCTGTCTTAAAGCGAGTCAATTTCTTTTCGAAGCAATGAATTTCACAGGAAAGCTGTCAAAAGCAGTGAGCAGAAAAAGACAAAGGGCCACGTGCAAAGCAATGCCACAAATGTCCGTAAACGAGCGTTGTAAAGCTCGCGTTATCCAAGCGTACCCGGAAGGCTACTCTGTGAACTGGAAAAACTTCTTGACGGCCATTATTCTTTTGTTATTTTCGCGCGTCGAAATTATGATCGCGAGGCGCGGTGATTAATGCCGCTGTTTGCGTTGGCGGCGTAAAAAATCGAACGGATTCTTCGGAGAACTTTGAACTCGCAAGAGAAACGTGGAGGTATTCATTGGCTCGACTGTTTGTTATATCTCCATTAATCCTGGCGAAGATGGCGCCAGGACTGAAGATTCGTTTGATCAAGGAGAAAAGTTTTTTCGCTTTGCTATAGATTAGAAAATTTGCGAGCTTTTTTATACCTGAATTTGCAATATTTTATTTTCGTGAACTTAAGTTTAAGCAGTTTCTTAATATTCAACTAGTCTGAAAAAAGCAGCGGATAAATTATCTGATGTATAAAAATATATTGACTGAATTAATCCACTCTAATAAATGTAAAATGAAACATCGAATTCTCAGAATTGGATAATCACTAGAAACTCAATTAAATTAATAAATTAAAATGTTATGCAATAATGCAAAATCATAAATTTCGATTAGTCAATGAAGATTTTCGAGGAATTACAAGCAAGTGCTTTGCATAGACCGATATAATATATTTTATAGTGTTGATTTTAATTTCTGTTTAATTTATATCCAGGATTAATTTAACGTTAATTCTTCGTGAATATAAAGTTTATAACTTTGAAAGTTTGATGGTTTTGCTCCCGTCAAATATAGGTGAAATATTTCCCGCACTAAAATGATGTAAAACCTCGCATAAACAATATTAACGAGGACAGCTGAATTAAAACCACTCGACTTTTCGCATCAAAACTAAAACCGCAATAAAATCGATCCTTTTGTTAAAAATATCGAATGGCGTTTATCTTTATTGGTCATAATCTTTATTAAAATTTAAATCTTTACTTAACACTGCTGGATTATCGTTCCTAGGAGAATCGGAGAATAGAATTTGCGAGCGGTTGACAAAGTGATCTTTGACAAGTTGGGTGTGAACATTTGCTGCTGCGGTGCTTTGTACAAATGTAGATTGGAAGGATTGGTTCTGAGCGATTACTATTGTTTTGTACTCATTATAACGGATTGCCTTGGCTGAAAATGGTTTGTACTGTTAATATAGATTTTTGATAAATTATTATTATAATATCCATAAATGATATTAAAAAAGAGAGGTATAATACTTTTACGAAGTTTTGCGCAATAGTAAGTAAATGAAATGAAAAATACGAAAAATAAAAATGTTAATGAACAATCAAAACGATATTTTTTGATTTCATCTTTTCAACTTGAAGAAACAGCGATGATAACTTTCTGAAATTTGGGTAATCTTTTATCAGCATCTTGTTATTCAGTATTCAAATTTCTATTTCTTTTTTTGTCAATCTATCTGCATTTAATAACAAACTGTTTATCAAACTATGTAAAAAGTTCAATGTTGCAATTAACGCGGAATCAGAACGTTCATCAAACACGTGTAGTATTTTCGAGAAGAGCTGGTCGCAGGCCAATCGCTTCACTTGGCAAAAAGTTACTTATATTAGAATATCATTTCAGAAAATAGTTACTAAAATAACATATTAGAAACGTCAAATCGGAACTGACCACGAAAAATTCAATTAATTATGTAACAAGTGCTTAAGAAAAACGTTTCTACGCGTATTTCCTCAATCTTTTACACAAATTAAAAGCTTATTAATTTTGCTACTCAAAAATAACTAAATTTCTAATGAAGTAATAAGTTTAAAAAATTTGTTTAGTCCTGCTGTATGCAACAACTTTTTTTTACCAATGTGTAAATCATTGAGAAATTGGTTAATAAGTGAGTGTTGTATTAATTTGTGCAAGAAAATCAAAGCATCGAGATTTGGTTTCCGTTTTTAGTTTCATGGAAGCAAGAAGAGTATAAGCCTAGAATGAAACTTTGATTTCAAGAGATTACAGGTATTTGAAGCAACGTTGAAAAGCATCAAGTTCTTTCTTGAGATCCGGCGATGAGGGTTACTCGAATGAAAATAGATCTGCGCGTGCGTTTCGGCAGCAATTTTCGAACGCTCGTGTTTTCGACGATCTTAATGATTTCAAAGATCTAAATGTTTTGCCAATCCTACTTAGAAATCAAGTGTTCCACATAATCGTTATACTTTTTCTTTAACTTAATTACACGTCTCGTTACGTTGAATTTAGAAAGCCTACTTCCTAATGTCATCGCATATTCATTTCCGTTTATCAAGAGCATCCATTTATTATTCAAAGGGTCTCACATTCAAAAATATATCTAATTGTTACACATAAATTTATTCGATATTTGCCACGGAAATTGCAATAAATCCAAGAAAAGCACGAAGGGATATCAGACCCAAAGCATCTGCTTGAAGCGTCGAACAAACCAGCTCGCAAATTCGATAACACTCGGCACTTCCGGCGGTTCGGTTCCCTTGTGGCTTTCCGAAATTGAGTAACAACGAGATGGCGAGACCACAGGATCGAGGCGGAGGCAAATCCGAGTCGACGGATGAGTCGCTCCAGTAATTACGGAACCTGCAGAAGTGCTCTTACTGAAATGCTGGGCTTTAAATTTTCTGCGTCTTCCAGCATAATCGACCTGACTTGCATTTTTTCTTTTCTATAAACGTGAAATAATGAATAATAATGAATATAGAAGCTGAAGCGCGAAGAGTCTTTAATGCAAGGAAGTGTCAAGTGAGTTAAAAGAGGTATGTTTGTTATTTTTAATTTATCAAAATAAATGCAGAATATGTTCATATTTTGACAAGAAAATATTTCTACTAAAATCAAGCCCTAAAGCTTCTCAAAATGAAGAGAGGAAACGTGTTACGTTGTTGTCAATATTGTCAAAACAAGTATTTTAAAGAAATAAGTTACGCGCAGATGCTATTAATATGGGAAAACTACGTAAAACGTCTTTTCACCTGTCAATTCACATATTTGTTTTCATATATTTAAAAAGATTTGTTTACATATTTGGTTAAGCATAACTTATTTTCTACTCCAAAAGTTCTTTCAGAAAAATATGACGTTTCTCTAAGAAAAAAATAACTATACGCAATCCCTACATTCTACCTATATTTTAGTCAAATACAGCTTACCTCTCCTACAAATCTCTCTAAAAATGCATAATAATACTTGTGCAGCGGAAACGAAAACGATATACGCAAGTAGAAGATTGATGTGGACTTGGGCGGAATACCAACAAGCCACGACGTGGGATACATTTTTTTAGAGCAGTCATTTATCCGACTGTGCTCCTCGATTTGTTAGCCCAGGATATTGGGCGATTTGTGTTTTTATAGGACGAAATAATAAAGCGCCGACTCGGATTTCGATGATTGATTCAGGCGGGTTTTTGCTGTTTTTGTATGGAAAATATCATTTCGTAGTGTTTGGAGGCAAAATGAAATTTTAGGAAGATTCGAATGAAATTGTTTATTACGAATACAAACAAGCTTACGCCGATGTCATTTTGTATTGGATATTGAAAATTCGTTTATTTAATTTTCAACATTTGACATTGATGGCTGTAAAACTATTTACAAAAAAATTGTGTTTAATTTTAACTTTAGAGCTTTTACGATTTTTTGTGCACATTTGCGTTACATTTAGTTTATCAATGAGCTTTAAAAGGTTCCAAAAGTTTCAAAAGCTTTTCTATTACGTCTGAATGAATTTGTTATTTTTATAGCTAAACTTGTATATTAACTTAAAATGTCGTTTATCAAGCGCTTAAAAATAAAAAAAAACTAAATAAAAACGGTCTTTTCAACAACTCGGAATGAAAAAATTACTGGATGAATTCCTGGCCATCTTTCCAAAAGCCTACAACAATAATCCTCCTGTCAGTACATCCATATAAACGGAAAAATAGCGAGAGTCGCGCCTAGTTTGCTTTTCATACAATAATTATCCTACGCAAACTCGGCGCATTTTGCTTTGACGTATACGTAAGCGTACGTGAGCCGCGCGGAATAAAGCTCCTAGCGCATTATTCCCCGGATCAAACGAATGCAAAAAGTTGCACGCGCCTCAAAGGCCGCCGGTTGCCGGCGAAAAATTAGCCCCGTGAAATGAATTTCCTGCCCGTCGTTTAGGGAGACAGAAGCGCTTGGGACTTGGGCTTGATGAAAAAATTCCGAGAGAGAAAGAAATGTCGATCTATGGATCAGAGGAAAAGGGCGGATATTAAAGGGCGAGTGTTGTTTGTTGCTGAAGGATTTTTCTCCCTTTTTCTGAGTTTGCAAAGTATTTTGCGGAGTTGTGGAGCTTTGTTATTTACTTGCTTTCATTTTTGCGAAAGAAACGAGCTCTGATTGAAGCACTTTTGTTATACGATGCAATGCATATATTTGATGTTTAAAGCACACTAAATTAACTTTCAAACTAATGAAACTTTTAAATTACATTCATTTAGTCAATGTCACTTTACTTTTTCCTAAATTATATTCGCTATTATAACGGACTTCATTTTGAGTTCGTCATTACGACGAATGTATTTATTTGTAATGACCTCGCGCAATTAGACTTGCAAATGACAATTTCAATCGACGTATACTTTAAACTAATCTTACGAGCTTTGTAGCTGATTGTACCAAATTTAATGACGCGCCCGTTAAATCAATACACAATTGATTTGAATTTAACTGATTTATCAAGCAGTAATTTATCCAGCATTCTAAATATTCTATAAAAATTCTTCTTCGCCCATACCCCTGAAAGGCAGGATTCCGAAAAGTCATCGAAGCGTTCGCTCAGCAACCCCTAATTTGGCATGAAAGCCAGCTCCGCACGAAGAATGCAGAAATCAAGTTGCTTTTGCGGAGGAAGTTCACGAGCGCCTCGGGAATGCGGAGTAGTAGTAGCTCAGCGTCTTTTAATTCTAACGGCCAAGCCGCGCATCTATTTTTCGCCGGACAATCGAGCCAGAAATACCGCGCCGTTAATTTTGAGCCGCCGCCGCCGCCGCCGACTCTCTCTCACATGATCGCTGTTGCCCCGCGAGCACGCGGCGCCCTGCGCGCGGAGAAACACCGAATGCCGCGGACGTTCACACGCGAAATTCGAAATTGGGAATCGATTAGTTCGAATATGTTTATACGTGCGATGGATTCATTGCTTCTTTTAAAATCTTTCTAAAGTCCTTTTCAGTTTTAAAAAAGAGAAAATTTGAAAAAATCTCAACTCCTTTTATACTTATTAGCAGTTAAAATGAATCAAAAAACTTGTTAAAATATAATGACGTACCATTTTATCAAATTAAAATGTAAAGGTAAGGTACGGTATATATCTAAAACAAACAGTTGACCATGAAGTAATTTTAATGGCAAACAGATTTTTGCTAGAAACATAAAAATGTTTGCATATAGTTAAAGGTCGTGCGAAACCGCATGAAACCAGAAAAAAGTTAGTCCACACTTTTAAGGCGTTGTCCTACTTTTTTTATCCGGCATTCGATATCTTTTTTTAAACAGCCCAAAATTCCTTTACTTTTAGTAAATAAAGTTAATAACCTTTTCATTTTGCACGTGCACGGGGCACCTAAATTTATCCCGCACCTAATTTTTCTTCGCTCGGAACAAGTAAACTCCCCGACCAACCTAATTCCTAATTTAGTCATCAAAGTCTAATTAAAACAATCGGCTGCCTCGCCTGCAAAGAAACTTGGCCCGAAAAACAATACAATTAAACCCGGCGATTAATAAACTTTCCCGCGAGCTCGAAAATAAAAAGAAAAGAAAAACAGAGGAATATCGCTTGGCTCCGATAAATATTCCGGAATAAAAAGCCAGACACAAAGACGTCGGGGGAAAAGCAGCAGCGTCTAGTCGGTTCCATCCGAGAGAGAGAGAGAGAGAGAGAGAGAGAGAGAGAGAGATCTCGACATTGGCTGCACCTAATAAAATCAGCGGCTGAGGCAGTGGCTCAAAGGGTAAACTCAGACTCGCGCGCTCTGTCTTTTTGCCCGTTATAAAATACGCGAATTATTATTAGGCGCAGTCAAAAATACCGCAAGGTCGGCTCCTCTCTCTCTTTCTCTCTTTCTCTCTCTCTCTCTTGCTCCGGAAAAGCTCCGTCGGGGGTTTTCAACGCGATCGGTTTCCTCTCGCCTCGCTTCCTCGTTGGAATTGGTGCTTTCGGAAGGCGACGAGGCGTCGCCACCGGACGGCGGAGCTTGCAAGCTCCTCCCGGATTCGGGAAGGCAGCGCTTTTAGCGGCAGAGTTGCTGTGACGGGCAGATTAAGAAGCTTTTTTTGGCGAGTAGATGACAGTCGGCAAGTTTCGAGCTTTTTCGGGAGAAGATAAAGCCACTTTCCCGATTTTCGAGCGGTGGTATTCTTTGGCAGCATTTAAAACAGGATTTTCAACGAATAATAGCTTAAAAAAAAACTAACCAATACATTGTGATAATCAGTTTTCACTGCTGCTAGAAATTTTCTTAAAAGTCGTCAAATCTCCTAAGAATTTTGTTTAAAGAAGCTTTCGGGTTTTACGTATAAATTATAAAGAAGATTAAAAGATGTTTAATAATTAATGGAAATTATTTTTAATCTTAGCTAAATGTAACTCTACAATTAATACTCAGGAATGTTGAATTACAAAATTTTAGTCTCTGTTAGATTACGTAAAATAAATAAACATTCCTAGCAGCTTCTCGAACCTTCCAATCTCAAAATAAATTGAAAAAAATGTTAAATACGTTCAAAAACTACAAATACCCTAATAACTTATTACAAAACTCCCATATAGAGCTAATTTTATGGCTCCATATTGATCATGCGTATCAAACAATAATTTTTCTTAAAAAATAAATTTCTGTCTGAAGTACAAAAGGAAATGAGAAATTTTTCTCGATGTTCTTTAACAAGTTTCCCTGTGCGACGCAGCTTAAATGTAACTCAGTGAATGTTAATTTAATACTCCTCGGAATCGCAGCAGCCCAGCACGATTAAATCACTCGATCAAGCTCATTAATATGATATTAGAAGACGCAGTCAGAAGCTCGAAAAATCGAGAGAGGCAGGCGGCGCTTGATTTCGCAGTCGCGTGAATGGATTCCTTCGTTCCCTTTATTCGCAGCGATACAATAATAATGATGATGACGACGATGACGACGATGATTCAGTAAGTGCACGCGGCGGAGAAAGAGCGCCGTTGTTATTTATGGATTACGCGGCCGTGGCGCATGCCAGCCGCGGGCGCAAGCCGCGCGAGCCGGTAAATTCGAGCCAAAGCTAAACCGAGACCGAGACTTTTTCCCTTTTCGCTTTTTATTCTCTCAACTTGTACGACGAGATAGCGTAGGAGAAAGCGCCGATTCGCTTCAAATACCGAATGTACAAGTACGCAAGAACTGACCTCCTATCCTTCTAAGGGAATTATCAGAAAGGTGTCAATTTTTCACTCTTTGATCAAATCGAGAAAAATAACAATTAAATGCTCAAATGGTAGAACTCTTAACTTAAAACACTACAGAATTAGCAGAAGTGGAGGCGAATACTATAAATCCTATAATTTCTCAAGTACGTAAATCAACTCATTCAACGAAAGTTTTGCTGGTCACTTAAAGCATTTTGTCACTGTCAGCAAACGTACACAATTCGGAAAATCCAGTTTACGTCAAGATGATTCCGAAAAGTTTGTCAACTAATCGCGCAGATTTTTGACAAGACAGCTGTTTCCTGCAGTAAAACACTCGTACCGACGTACCTCTTAATACTTGCTGCTGTCGCACTTTCTAATAAAAACCTACTGCGTACGAGTTTCGAAATGTTGATAACCGCCCCGCGAGGCAGCGTAAAAAACCTAAAAAAACTGGAAAGCAAACAAGTCAGTTGGGCCACTTGGGCATTAATAGGTTAATCTTCATTATCTACTGCCTCTTCCGTTCGCTTCGCTTCTCCCGCTCTCGCTCTCTTTTTCATTTTGCTAACGAGCCCGTAATTGCGATTTATTTCGCGATTTTCAAGATCTACTCCACCGTGCCGAGGCGAAGTTATTTACGGTCTCGCGCATACGATTAAAGCGGAATTTTGGATCGGTTCTCGCGGATTTATTGTTACGCTCCCGTTTTATAGTTGAGGAATAGAGGAATTATGACGTGGAGATTAAGCGACCTCTAGTGCGACTATGAAATACAGCCGACCCATAAGTTTTAATTAAGTAATTTCTAAATGATCGCAAATTATTGCAAA
>JAWWEM010000027.1:4772971-4820554 GCA_035582935.1 Ormyrus thymus
TCTAGTGCGACTATGAAATACAGCCGACCCATAAGTTTTAATTAAGTAATTTCTAAATGATCGCAAATTATTGCAAATTATAGAGTGTATAAATATAAGAATTATGAGTTATAATGTTTAATCAAAGTTAATCTTTTTAGAATAATTATGTGGTTTTATTTTTACAGTCTCAAAGTCAGTTTAGAACATTAGTAGCGCAAAATTGGTCCGCTAATTTTAGACTCGCATAAATTTATTATCAATCATAAGTTAATTAATCTAATAAGGTGCAATTACATACATTTCATCTCATAAGTAATGAGCGCCAACTACGTATGTCACCGAATCAAATAAAAAACTTGCACTTTTAAAGCGTTATCTAATAGAAAATATACAATTTGTTTTTTACAAGGAGACAATCGCATGTTCATTTAATATCTTAAATGTAAACAAGAGCGAAGTGGTACTATTATTACATTATAAATATTCATCAAAAGGCGTAAACGCGCAAAACGGCCTAAGCGAAGAATAACTTGATCTTGACTTTACTCGCTCGCTCCGTAATTTTTACGCAAAAAGCAAACTTGGCGGCGACGCTCATATCGTAAATTACATTTTCGACGAATGTGCCGGACCCGGACGTACGTCATTCTCGGGAGTTTAGGAACTTTCCTTAACTTTAAATTTGCATATTCGCGTAACACAATTAGTTAACCATAACAATCTTGCTCATTTACTGTGTATAACAATCTTATGAGACATTAAATAAATTATTTATTTATATACGGTTGCATATATAGCCGTAAATTAAAAAGAAAGTTTTGCCCTTCACGACAGCATAAAAAAAAAAGCAGTTAAATATATAATAGAAATGTATTTTAGAAATGTAATTTTGCTAAAGTTGCACAAATCACTTCAGTCTCTACGCTTTAGTTTCCTTTTCGTTTCTTAAAATTAATATGCTTTAAATTTGCAAGATTACTTTATTCATATGGAAGAAAATAATCAAAGTTAAAACGTGAATATCCTGTTATTAAAATTTATTTTTATAGTAGGATGAAATGTCGTTTAATATTTATTATCAAACTCAAAAAGCCGTAAATATTTTTAGAATAAATCCTTTTACAAATGACTATCAGAAAAAATGTTTATTAGGGTTTTCTGGTATGGTTTTGAACAGCTGACCTCCAACTGACGGTTTGTTTTTGTGGGCAAAAACAAGCATAACCCAAAATCCGCCAAGGTGCAATGTTGTGCATAAGTTTCACCTCGAAAAAGCATCGATTAAAGCCATTCAGATTTTTCAATTTCTGCAAGTGCTTCGATAATATTTTGAAATTGTATTCCACGGAAATAGAAACGGAATTTTTACGGCAATATTTCAAACACATCAGAAAACTACTCAAGTTCGATGAAAGGATTTTCGAGAAAGATTTATGGAGATATAATAAATAGTATATATTGAACCCCTCAGTTTAGTTCAAAATTATTAATTGATTCATCAAACTTTTTATTATGTTGAGAAACTCCAGTGGACAAAACAATCTGTACTCTCTTGTCATAAAATTCAAGCTAAAATTCCCCCAACGATACAAAACAGAAAATCCAATTTTCAGAAGAAATAACAAATCCTGCGGGTAAATAAGCCCGGCAGCCTCGTCGACGCGTCCGCTTCCTCGTTCGCCGCTCGTCGGGCTTCCTCTCTCCCTTAAGAAAAATCCGCGGAAATATCCGGCCGGCAGTGGTGAACGCACCCTCGTTGTGCCTCGGCGCTCGGCAGTCCTTGGCAGCGCGCCATCGAAAACGATACGCTTTCGAATCGGCCGGGCGGCGCGCGCCGTTTAAGCTGCGATTCTACTGACGTCAGAGTCTTTTAAGCTTGCCGATCGAGGGCCTCTAGGGGAGATTAGGGCTGAATGGAGGCGGACTGTCTGCCGGAGCCTCGAGTGGACGGGAACTTCCAGGAAGGTAGTCTTCGATCGATTGATGTGGACGGTTAAATTTACTTTTTCCTTACGCCGCCGACGGTTAGTTTCTTTTGGGAGGAGGCAATTTGCGTTTCCGGAAACGCTAAAGTGCGGCGATAAAAATTCGATTGCGCGCGAGGAAAGCTCTTTATGCCTTTTGATAAAATTGCCAAAAACTCTGATTACTCCCGGCTAATAATAGTTTTATTTACTTTCAAAATTATGATTGCTTTCGGAAATGGCAGAAAAATTAGCTTAAAATTACTTGATATATCAATTCTTCTTTAGAAAATTGTCAAGGTTATATTTTTTAGCGTTAACTTGATTACGATTGTGTTCAGCACAGGTCATTCAACTTTAATTGTTTGTCATAGTACTAAAATGTATAGCTTCGAAATTATAATTTCAAGTAATCCGTCACACAACACAAAGCCCTTGTTATGTAAATATAGTTTACTAATTGCGAATTTTGAAGAACTGTTTTACATAAAACGCACGATTTACAACCAGTCTGGATCATTAAAAAAAACGAGCTAAATAACGAGAATTTTCTAAAAATTGCTAGGCCAGAATATTTTTATACTTCCACGATTCGAAATTAAAAAAATTTATGTCGACAGCTGCGATGATGTCAGAAACGCCGACTTTGCATGACAGAGCGAAGAATGACAAAAAATATTAGTGACTGCTAGAGACCGTTGTGTTAATATATGCCCTGAAAATGCAGCACGTCAAAATTAAATTGAATTTTTAATAATTTCATGAAATATTGAGCCTACGCCGTAAGAATAATATAAAACTATGGATGTAATTTACGAAATTAAAAGGTAATTTATGCTTGGCACTGTGTTTATTTTCTCGGTAGAGTAAAGGCGAGTCTTGCCGAATTAGAGAATTAGAATTACATAAGCCGCTGTTTTAAAAAGAAATTACAAACAAAGTTGGAGACGAAAATAAAAAGCGACACTTAGAGTCTGCTGAGTTTATGATTTCATATATAACTAAGAGCGATGTGCACTTTTGAAAGTGTAGGACGATTTTTTAATGAATATTTATAACACAATGATCAAATTAATTATTTTTACTAGAAAATCGAGGCTGTTCGTTTTGTTCTGACTTTACAAGTATACTTTGTGTTGGAAATTTAAAATAAGACTTATAGTGAAGGTACTTATTCTTCAAGGTAATGTACATTCATGACTGTCAAAAATATTTTTACAAAATCGCATATAATAAGAAAAAATATAAATTTATGTTTTGTTTCTTCACTGTTTTCATTTAAAATTGTGTCAGTTATTAATTTTAGCCAGCTATACAAATACATTTATTCATATTGCACCTGACATATCAGTTTCTTTTTACATATTAACCAATTCATCCTCTGGACTCCGTTGTCATCTTTGAGAGAAAACTCCCTTCCGATTCCGCGAATGGAAAAAAGGCCTCTCCGAGCAACCATCAGGTATACCTAAGCTCTCTGAACGGGGCGGAAACGCGGCGAACCCCAGACCGATTGCAGGCATCTAAATACTATCGCGGCTACCGATGCCCGCGTGTGCCGCCCGAAAATAAGTCCAGATCGGCAGCTGTCGATCGCACATGCCAATTTTCGAATCGTCGACGAGAGAGGCGGATGCTGCAGCTCTGGTTGCGTCACTTTGACGCTCTAGCTTCGGCTATATATACGCGAGGAAAAAGAACGCGTGCGTGAAAGCTTCATTGGTAATGAACTACTGCTGCCCGATTCTCAAGCCTACGCCGGAACTTACTTCCGAGGCTTAAAAAGAGCCACGATTGCGGAATTCATTTATGCAGTAAATTACATCTTGTTTCAGTGGGATATTATTATTTATTCAGTCTATTTAAGAAATCAGTAGATTTGACGCTTAGTTTATAAATTTGCTCAGCTTTAATTTAATTTCGGGCGCTTAAAATAAATGCGAAGTAAGTTATCCATTTGACGTTTAATAGATAAACTAATGGGTATATCTGTATATCTAATGTTTAGTTTCGGTTCACTTTGCAAACTAAAATAAACAGTTGTTATCTTTCGTATTTACTTAATCTTTAATATTTAGAAGATCGTAGAGGTAAATATATTTACCTGATTTACGTAATGCTAATTAGATTATTTTTGTACGTGTAAGTTTTGTTTATGAAACAAATAAATCTGTCCATTTATTAATCGCAGGTAAGTATAAATAAACTGATGTACGAGTCTCTAGCTTACTTTTATCGAGTGAATGTACTTAAGGGACGAATGTCTACGAGCATCGATTTTAAATTTTATTTTACGTGAATGAGCGTGATTGTTGTTTTATTATTATTATTTTATTCTTTGCTAGCATTTCTTAAATTTACTACATACCTTATGTTATGCAAAGTTTGTACAATTTATTACTGCAAAAAAATAAGGAGCCATCATATAATCTAATCTAATTACAACTACTAATAATAATGACAATTTACTATAATTATTTTAGTACAGTCATTTTAAATAATTTGAAAAACTGACTAAAAGGGCTGATGAATCTATTAACGCTACCAAAGACGCGAAAAAACCGCAAGTTTAAAAAAAAGGGGGTCTGAAATGAAAGACGAGCTTTTAAAAATGCAGTTTATTTAAAAGCTTTATTCTCCGTACAATGGCGGAAAGAAGACAAGAGAAGCTCGTTCCAGATGTTGACGGCAGCGCTGAAAGAACTGTAAGGAATAGAAGGGACGACAAAAGGAGATTGATAGGAAGCTGCACGGTTCCTCGGCACGCGCGCGCGCGCTCCGGGCCGTTGACACCGGCCGCTAATCGTTAAATAAAAGCTCCCAGGCGGTTTAGAGAGCGATTCGCCGACGCGCTGCGCGGCTAAATATTTTCCCGGGCTTTTCTCGCACCTCGCAGTTGCCCGGATCGACAGTCGCAAGAATTACGACTGACGATTCGAGCTCGATGCGCAAGAAGGCGTGTCGACTGCTCAAATTCTTCTTCGATTGCACATTTCTTTCTTAATTCCTCGTCAAAGAGTCGGTCAACAAATTAACGAGTCTCTACGAATAAATCAAATTTAACATTTTTTACCAACTTCTTTTTTAAGCGAAAGTTTGTAAATAAAAAGGAGAGTATATTTCGTTGGTTAATATGAGCAAGACTATGAAAATCAGCATTTGATTTATAGACGTTTAAAGACACCGAAGTCATAAATATCGCAATTACAGTTAAAAGAGGAAGGCTGGATCCCCATTTTTCATCAAGCGTAAGAAGAAGCTACTGAAGCGTTGAAAGTTGACGCCCGTGATTAATATTCATTTTAATTGCTCTCGATTTTATAAAAGAAAACATTTCTTATTTTTTCAAGCTTTCGCGAATCGCCCTGTCAGAAGATGATTTGTCCTTCCGTCCGCAACAATTGCCGCGGGTTCATTTTATTCACTTGCATTTACACGAGCTCTTTGAACTAATTTTAAAAATTTTTCACAAGAGGCCCCCTAAAATCCTTTATTCACTGACTTGCTTTGAGATCTGCGTTTCTAAACGTCTCCATAAATATCGCCCCAATAGCGTTTATCTCGACTTTAGTAAATTTGTAGCTTTCGCTTTGTTTTTCTTCATTAAATCTTTGATAGTGCACTTTAAAAAACGAAGGAAAGATTGATACTAAAAAAAAATAAGACACTTCTATTTATACGAACTTGAGCATTCGACACCTTCACATTGAAGACAATAGACTTTATTAGACGGTACAAAGCTGCATTGACAAGTGAAGACAGAAAAACGTCAGCTCAAAGTAAGAAAATGAAAGAAATAACTATATTCTACGGGGAAGTTGAATGAAATTGTCGGAAAATTTGCTAGAATAAATAAATGCTTTTTCCCGTTTAGCTGTAGACAGTCTCGAGCTTTCAAGGGAGCTTTGCACTGGCGAAAATAAAAGGTCGTTGCAGCAACTCACAGGCCTCGTGGATATCTGTCAGATATCTACCTATGATATGGTGGTACTTGTCGATGAACTGCGCGGTGCTTTGAATGCCCATGAGTGCCAGGTCGTAGTCCGTGGCGTAGCTGGATTCCAAACCGGCGCACACGAGGCTCGACATCGAGGCTCCTAGTAATCCTGCCACCTCCTCCGCATCTTACCACTGCTGGATCCAGAATATCGAATCACTCTCTCGCTCGGCTCTCTTTACATAACGAACTCAAAGCACTGATATCACTGAGAGCGGCGGAAGCACAGCGGTCACTCACTACTCGGTGCGCGGCGGCGGTACCACTGACTGCCGCTACTGGCACGCTCTATGGCCTTTGGCGAGCCATTGGCAGCCGCGGACGAGTCGAAAGAGAGAGAGAGAGAGAGAGCGAGAGAGGTGGATCCCCCCCCGGGGGGCCTATTTTAAAACTCCTGTCCTTCCCGCCTGCGCAAGCGACGCGCTAAGCGTTCGACTGAGGTGTCAGCTTTTCAGAGCTACCGTGAGCTGCACTGCGTCAATGAGGAAGTTGGCCTTTCGCGAAGGGGGGAAAAACTCGTCTTTAAACCATTTCCCACAGCGGTCAGAGACCCAATTTTCTCCTAATTTCTTTAACTTTAACGAAAAAATATACGAGTACCATTGAAGAATAGAAGAATTTCGGAATCCATGAGGACGTAGTATATTATGATTCCATCTTCAAAGGAATTGGAAGCATGAAAAATTACAATTGCTTTTCAAAGAACTTCGTGGCGACTGAAAGTCGCCGCAACAATTCTAGAACTACATCTTCCTCACTTTCAGACATATCATAACAATCTATCAAGTTCAAAAAGAGAATGTACTATTAGCCATAAGAATTACAGCAGCTACGCAGCCATAAAGTAAAATCAACATTACCGCGTCTATTATGTTATTCTCAAATTTCTGAACAGCCAAATTATAAGTTACTACTCATAATTTTAATTTTTATTAGCCTGATGCTGATTGTAATTTTCAAATAATTTCAGTATGTTATTTACAAAGTCAGAATTTTGAAAAGCTTTCTCGAAAAAAGCAGCCATGTTTTCCAAATTTTTACCACCCCGTTGTTTTATTCTGAGTCGAGATTTATAAATACTGCTTGGAAATAACGTTTGATCGTGTCGCAAAATATTGGAAAACTACTGTATACAAAACGTGCTCTTTTTGATACATAAAACAAAGTAGAGGCAAATACATTACAAGAAAAGTGAAAACTGCAAGTGTAACGTCACACTTTCATTTAGGAGACGCTAAACACGAAGCTTAAAAAATCATTTGACAAACTTAGAAGTAACAGTTATAAAACTAAGTACAAAATATTGTTTTAGGAAATTATAAACTTTATTAAATTATTATATAAATTTTATTGTAATTGAACAATGAAAAAGCAACATTCTAAAGCTTTTTTATGACTCTAATGATTATATTTTTTGAAATTGGTTTCTTTGTATAACTTTATGCTCGAATTGCATGATTTTATTGTTCTTCTTTTTCCAACTTTTTGGCAGCGAGTCAGCGACCAAATGGATTCATCATGTTGAACACTGTAATATTTTAGCTTTGTTACTATCTTTATTTTTAGCCTATTTTAATGTGAAGCTTTTCTCCAATTCTTTTTCAGCCGAAACTGCATTATTCTTCACTCTAAATCACCACCCTCTTCCGTTACAGCCCGACGAATACCAGCACTTCCGCCATTCTTTCTTCCATTATATTAGCGGGTGCACCAAAATTACCTAAGCATTCATCCAGAAAGCGTTCAATTATCTACCGCATGACTGAATTCTAAATTTAAAAGCGTTCTAATATCTCGCCCTCGGTGGATGCTCGTGAGAAAAATTCAAAGCACGCGGCCGAGCACTCGGAGAATGTCAAGCTCAAAGTCAGGCAGCCTCGTTTTCTTTGTCGAGCGCCGCTCTTTCCTCCTTCGCAAATCTGCAATTCGCGCAGCTGCCTCCAGAGTTGTCGCGCTAATTCGGAAGTGCGTTTTTCAAAAAGGAATGAGAAGAATGACCGGAGCTTGTTTGTGTTCGAGGGAAGAACTGTCTGATTGTTTCCTGTGGTGTTGTTGTTTCTTTTTTTGGAGTCTTTGAGAAGGTGTCAAAACAGAGATGATGGGGTGAATGAATTTCTTGGCGGTGCTTTTTTCTCTCATTTTGAGTTTTTAAAAGTAGACGGTTTAAGATTAATGTTAGATAGAATAGGTATTTCGTAAGCACGCATAAAATTCTTCTGAAACGGATGCGAATCTCACAAAGTTTAGAATAGTAGAAAAAACCTAATCGAAGACCGGTTTGGAGTTCGAATTCTCGGAATTTCGGAAGATTGTCCAGAGATAATAAATTTCTACGGAATCTGCTTCATTTCTCTTTTTTAAAAAAGGCGGGGATAGATTTCGCTTTCGGGCGAAAACTGTCTCGCGCAGTAAAAACAACTTTCGCACTCGTGTCGAAATGTACTATTTTTATAATGCGTTTTTGCTTCAAGTTAGTCATTTTATAAAATATGACAATATACATTTTTCACGAAAAACTACACAATACTAAGAAATATTTTATAAAAAAATGTTTTTATATATCAATTTTAAATTTATGGTTTTACATAATCTTCCATTAAAAATATTATTGAAAAGAAAAAAAATTTTGAAATTATAAATTACAACATCAAAAACAAATCAACGCTGAAGTGCATAAAAATTTTTGTGCAACCGCTAATGGAACGCAGCTTATCCAGGATGTTATGCAGGCCCAACATGATGATTTTTCTCATGGAAAGGCCAAATACCCTTACTTTTTCCTCCTGCAGAACTGGAGCTTGATCCATCATTGGGAGGTCTAAGTCCTTTAAGCGGATAGTCAGGTGACTTTGGCTTTTCATCCAGGACGTGCATATTGCGGTGGTTACCACGCGGATTCTGAGCTTCTTCGATAAATCTCATATATCCATTGAGTCTCGTGAATATTACCGGTGCTAATGTATTGCAATTAGGAGGCCCGGTATTGAGAACTCCGACGATTTTATCATTGTAAATTAATCCAGATCCGCTATCTCCCTATATAAAGTAACGATAGCTTACAGACAAGTCTGAATTTGTCTAAATAGAACATATATACATACGTAGCAAGCTGTACGAAATAATCTTCTTTCTGAATTCCTCACACAAATCGCTGCTTCGAACATGGGACATTCGTCTCTGCCGAGTATTAGAACATTCATATACCGATTTACGGTATTATCGGATCTCGCTGGATAGGCCTCTCTATTACGTTGTTGTATAAGTATATCTTGTCCGAATCCGCAAAACGTAGCTCGCTCATTGACGCCGGCGTTAGAGCGTGGATCCAATACTCCCAAAGGCATGATCGTTAGTCTGGCTGGATTTTGTCGTACGCCTAAATTAGCGCTTAACTGAAAACACAACACGTCCATGAAACTTTTCAAAAGACTTCTCAATTGTGATGTCTTACTTCTCCAACAGCTACATCTGCGCGCATGTTTGACCCTGCAGTGTGCTCTAAGGGGATGAAGGCTCTAATCAAATCCCTTTCGATTCCTGGTCCATTCCTATGGTTTGTACCCGCTATAATTTTTGCTCTGCCGACAGGGTAGAAGGTCTCTCGAACAACGCCATTTTCGATAGTTATTAGACAATGAGCGACGGTCAGGATGTATCTTTCGCTTATGATGCTACCGCCGCATGAATAAACGTACTCATCTCTTGGACCTCTTTTTTTGTGAATGGATACGTGATACTTAAAGTGATGAGTCTCGTCAGGCATGCCATTGATAATGGGAGAGGCTGTTGTATTTTGCGCTGAAAAAGGCAAAGATTTTTTGAGTTTTTTGAAAAAAAAAAAAATAGTAATAATAAGATGTTTAACGATGTCGGCGCAAAGAATTTATCCTATTATATAAATTTAGCGATCGAGATCCATCGAATTTGTTCGAAATTGATCTCGAATCTCGAAATGCTCTTAATTTTCGAAAAAAACAAATGGAATAATAATTTTTATTATTATTTAATTTAAATTTACTCACCATAATAAAACAGATTCACTAAAATTATTAAGAATAAAAAGCAGAAGAAATTATGCTTCATTTTTATATCCTGGTTTCAAAGCGTATTGAGTCGGGTACAATCTATTATATATCTACAATACATTGTTTCCTCAAAGAAGGAAACATTCCTTTTAAGAACTTTTTAGTGACTATAACCACTTTTTAATCAGTATAATTGCAACATAAATAAATATTGATTTTTTTAATACGAATTACGTTTTTTCTAGGCCAACTTTCTTATCGGTCTACTAAGAAACTGATTTTAAAAAAAAATAAATCGAGTTTTATTATTTTACATAATTTTAAAAATACAAAGGTTTTAAAAATTATGTAAAATAATAAAACTGGATTTATTTTTTTTTTTTTAAATCAGTTCCTTAGTAGACCGATAAGAAAGTTTGCCTGGAAAAAACATAAGTCATATTAAAAAAAATCAATATTTAATTATGTTGCAATTACACTGATAAAAATGTTTTAAAAAAAGTTACTGTAAGTTGAGTCAAAATTAATTGCTATAATATTTAGAAACGCTGGGACACGCTTGTATTATTATAAAGATTACTACCTTGTGTAGTAAAATTCAAATATAATAAAACGTGTTTTTTTGTTAAAAAAGCTTATATCTCTCAAATTAAATGATCAAGCTACTCTGGAGAATTTTGTGGTAATTTAGAATATAAATAGCTATCAAAATTTCAAGCAATTTTGTCAAATACATTTTAAATAAAAAGTTGAAAACTGAAAAAAATGAGTTTTCACTGTCCAATGATTAGGGGATTAAGAAAGCTTCAATTGACTTGATATTTTGAAAAAAAGATTGATTTTTTGTACATTTCGGTGGAATTTTATGCGTAGCTTAAGAAACTTATTAGGCCGAAATATATTAAGGTTTAATTTTTTTTTTTATAAAAATATTTTAATTGCTATATCTTCGTGAATAATCGGCCTTTTCCAATGCAAAAATATTAAATTTATTGGTGATTTGCAGCAAGTTTAATGTTTTGACAAAGAGTTGGACATTAATGCATATTTCATGTTCAAAAACTTACATTTAATATACAATTGTATATTAAAAGTACATTAAATTTAATGGTTTTGGTATCGATAGTTTCATATATAACGCTTTTTGATATCAAGTTGCAATGAATTAAGTATATTTCTTTTCCGATACTACCCCATATTTATGCAAAATTTGTTGTTAAATCATAAACCTTAATTTTCATACTGCACAACAAGACGTCACTAGCTTTTAAAAGGTCTAAATTAAATCACCTGTACAAACAAAAAATTTCTTGGATTCCGGAAAAAAATATTATCTGAAAAAGCAATGAACCCTATTTAGAATATTTCTAAAACTCGATTATCTGAAACTATTATTTTAAAACTTCTCTGTTGCGTTATTGTACTACTGTGAAACGCTTCCTGCGACAAACAGCAACATCGTATAATCAATTTACTCCAATGATGTTTTACGAAGAAGAGTTTCTATTTTCATTCATTTCGAGTCAGAAATACAGTATTTTTCTAAAGAAACTCTTCAGCTTAGAACTGAGAATAAAGACTTTATTTGAAGACACTACGCAGAAGTAACCGAGATATTAATGAATTTCATAACATTTAATAAAATAGTGATTAACAGATTACAAGAAAATTTATAAACGATCCATATTTTTAGTCACTACCACAAGAATGTTCATTTGACTAGCCTACTATGACCGTTAACAAATGATTTCCTCCTTCAAGAATTGATCCAAGTGCAAGTAACGATTCATGAAAGCCACTTCTTTCACCGTAGCCGAAAATCAATTGTCAAAATGAAGCTGCGATTCCGCACCCTAAGCACGAGAGCTCGCCTGAATCGCTTCACCGAATCCCTAATCGCCGATATCGCTTACCTCCGATGCTCGCAGCCGACGGGAGGTCTTCCAAGAAGCGCTTTGGCAAGCTTCCCGCCCCCGCGCGATTATTGCTCGCGGCGCGGCGCGCTTCTTTTCGCGCCTGGATCTTGAGCGGGAATCTCGCCACTGCCCCAATTATAAGCTTCCATTAATCGTTTCGGCGCGCGAGCCGAGTCGTTGTGCAATTTTTATTACCACTTTTTTTATACGCAGGTGGAATTATGGATCGTTATTGAAAAATCTGTCATAAATTAGGCGTTAAAGTCCGGTGATTGAGTAAAATAACTGGATTTATCATGGTTTCATGGAACTTTCCTCGGAGAACCACTATTATCTGAAATAAACTTGAATCTCTTCATAACTCCTCATAACCATTCAACAATTCTTTTCACGATTGAATAAAACTTGAAACAAGTGGCGAGATCGAGACTTTAATGACTGCAAATTCACCGATGATCAGAAATCGATCCCCCCACCGACCTCCGAACGCAAAAGGAGATGTCTGGCAGTGCTCTCGGCGTCCGAGACCCTTCGCGACTCCGTTCGCTTCTTTCGTCGGCAAAGTTTCTCCTCTGCTTCTTCGTCTGGTCGGTTCGCGGCCGTGACGTCACGGGCTTTATTTCGAGCGGCGCTCGACGCAGCGTTTATCTTTAGACCGGCGATCGTCGTCGTCGGCGTCGTCGTCGTCGTGGTCGCGCGATCATCCGCCCCTCCCGAGTGTTGCGCGCGCGAACCACACTGCTGCCGGTAAAATATGACCTGCAGAAACGCGCTGCCGAGTGGCTCGATCGGCAGGTTTTTTCATCGGGCTGAGATTCACTTGGGCGAGGATCGACAGGTTTATTGCACGCCTATTTTAACGCTACTCGCTCAAATCATTTTTTACTTCCGAATTATTTAACCGTTTTCCAATTAAAATCAAATGGCATCGACTATCAGAGTTGTGAATAAAATCTTTCGATACGAGAGAGGGTCCAATGTGCTTTCCGTCTAAAGTACGCGTATAAATGATACTAAAAATGTCGACAATATTATTTCCAAGGTTTTCTAAACTCTGATACTGCAGTATTGATTTAAATTGCAATAACTGTCCTCGAGTAGATTGGCAAACATTAGTAGTATCCACAGCTAAGAGTGTCATCTTCCACTAATGTACTCAATATTCAAATTTATTACGTTCTCCTGTCATTGTTCGTGCTTAGAGTTCTTCACTGTACTCCATTGCATTTTAATTGAAAATTTCAGAAATAGTATTTGACGAAAAAACACGAAAACATCATTTCTACGGCTTTTAATGGTAGGAAATATTTATTACAAAACACGTTGATTATCAGGTCCTTTTTTAAATGCTCCTTATTTATTATATCCCAATAAGCCAATAATCTAATAAGCCAATAAGAAGTTGCATCCAAATTCATGGTATTTATTGTTATTATATCCCAATAACCCAATAAGCCAATAAGATACTAATATACTGATGAATCATTAAATTCGACGTCCTCTATACAACATATTTTACTAGCAGTAAATTAATGGTGGTTTACTGATTCAATCAATGATACGGGCTTTACTGATTTCATCAATCATTGCAGGCTATTTCTCAAATACGTATGAAATATTGAGATTTAGACAAAGTGAAAATGTGCTTTAGTTATTCGAATTACAAAGCAAGTATATTGAACATTTGTATTACAAAGAATGAACAGTGCCATTCACTTTAAACAACGGTAAATGAAGAATTTTATGTTTACTTTAATCACACTGGTGAAACGCAAGCAGATAAGTAGTGTGCAATCGTAATTTTAGTGCTGCATAACTTCTACCTTATCTATTTTTTCAACAGTTTTTGCGTTTCGTGCAGTTTGCTGCAACTGGCTGCGAATTATTACAAAGTTTAATTTACGTCTACATTTCTCGAATTAGAAGATAAAAAATGATCAAAGACAAAGAAAAATCCCCTTTGACCAATAAAAGAATTAAGCTTATAAATAATATCTTGAAAGGAGAATTGGGCGTACAAAGCGATGGCTGATGGAAAGCAAACGCCACGTCTCTCGCTAAATCTCAGCCGATCTTTTTCTAGGCGTCAGCTATATACGCAAGCGCGTAATCGTAAAATCGCGTTTTAGTGCTCTTTAGCACGACTTTAAAACTTTTATTAGCTTCGTCGAAAAAAACCGTTTAAGATTTCGACCTAATACACGACGATAATATAGTCATTTTATTGATAGTTTTACGTTAAAATTACGCTAGACGACAAGTAGAAACACGCAAGTGTACACGAGGCTGCTTTTAGAGCGACTAAATGTATTTCGTTTTAAAGCGATTGGATTATACAGTTTGATAAGCATCTGATGGAAATTTTCAAAAATTTTGATAAACAAAAAGGTTTGTGAAGTATAAGTTATTGATGAAAAAAGTGCGCAACTGCGTGCAGCTTTACAATTTGTATTTATTCTTGTGGGCGTTAGAAAATCTGAAAATAGGGAAGCTATGACTCTATACCTATAGTGAAATTGGCCTTATGCTCGCGTGCTATTTCTGTCCAAAATCTGATCGCAACCAGAGATCGATGTCTTTCGCAGAATATTTTTCTTTTCATTTTTACGTTATCAAGAAGAACATTAAAAAGTAGACTTGCTTTTCTTTTACTTTTTCTATTAATAAATTCAAAGTCGATAAATGCCTGGAAAATTTTATAACATTTGGTTATATTAGGCATAGAAATTTTTCCTTTACATGTCATCCTAAAGTATTTGAACGACAAGGCCATGGCGCAGCAAAAACTTTAAAGTTAATTTATTTCTATTTGTGCGGTTTGCGTCATATAATTACTTAATAAATATCTTTCAATAAAGGCGGTGAATAGAAAGGATATAATGCATCAAAGAAAATTTTATACAGTTTTATATAATTGAAGTATAGTAATCTAGAGAAAGGACATCAGAATTTACGGCCGCATTTTTCAAAACATATGAATTGGATATTTTAAGAGATGAAAAATTCTTTAAAAACGTCGCTTCCAGCATTTTAACACGATTCTTAAAACTAATGAGTCACATCTCAGTGATTCTCTATAAATACAAAATAATTATATATATTGAACATTCAAATGTATGCATAAAAAACGTATTACTGACCACTGCTGCGGTGAATTCCGTCCGTAGAAGAGTAATATAATTACCACAATGCAGCTGAGTTTTTAACTATTCATCGATCAAGTAATTTTTGCAAACAAGTTTCACACAAACAAGTCTACTAGTTAATTACTGTAGAATCACTGTTAAACATTTTGAAAAGAGCGAAACTTGCTTTCTTCATACACAAAGAGTCCGAAAGCTCCAGCAAGAAGAGGCTCTGCATCTCACAAAGCCCAAGCCGAAATCTCCATTGTCATGAGCAAGAAAGCCCAGCGAGCCGCAAATTCAGTTCCAAGACGGAGAAGCCGGTGCCGAAGTTTGCGGAAATGGCAAGCGAGCGTCAAGAGGTTTGGGAAGCGAACAAGCGGATTCATTATGTTCCGCGGACTGCACCTGCTGGAGCTGCGCCAAAGCAGAAAGACAAATGTCTCTCTCTCTCGCTCTCTTACGCACGTGTGATCTGCGCGACGTGAGTGCGTAAATGCGAGTCAAAGGCAGCTTTCGATTAGGCAGATTGGCGCTCCACTTCAGGAACCGCCGATTCTTTTGGCTGAAATAGAAAATTTTTAAAGAATCACGAGAACGACCCAAGCAATCTACTCTATACTTCTGAAAAATAAAAGTATTACAGTTTAAGTAAATTTTTATGAAAAAGAGGAAAGATATTGTTGTTGAGAAATTACTGATTCACAGCAAATTTTAATATCTTGCTCTCTTTTTTATTGATAACTTTCTCGAAATTTATTAAATTCGTTAAAATAAAACAGATAAAGAAGAGTCCAGGTCTTACAATTCATATTGCAAGACTTAATTTAAAAGTTTTATATATTTTCCGGCAATCATCAAAGTAAGAGTTTTATATCTTTTCCGGCAATCATCAAAGACTGTCAAAATATAGGTCAAAACTTGTTGATGGATGTTCATTAAGTTTGTCTCTTCGAAGATTCTGTGACACTATGTTTTGGGAAACTGTACTATAAATAAAAACATAGTGACGAGGTAAGGTATGATATCCAAATACAAACATTAAATCGTTAATAAAATCAAATTTAAGAAATAGTGAATTCATTATTAAGTTTTACAAAAAAAATGTCTTTATACTAAAAAGCCGAGAAACAATTAAGTACCCTAAGATGGAAAAGTTCTCCTTGTAAAAGAAATGAACTTATACTTCATTCAGCTGTCAAATTATGAACATCAATGTTTTAACCTAACTTTTTTTTAACGAAATTCATCTTGGCTTAAAGTTATTCAAAATTTACTGTCGATGATGCAATACTATATCTTAAAGCTAAAAGGGAAAGTGAGCAATCTAAAAACCTGAAAATTTTCACGAAAAAAAAAAACAAACCATCCATTCACTTTCAATCTTCTATATAGTTTTCAAAGTAAAGCAAACGTTCAATCAGAAAAATGTCAGAGTTCACGACCATCTATCACAAGGACTATCTATGGCCGCCGCCAAAGTCCTACTTTCCGCGGAACGATCTCAACTGCACTATCGCAGTTCCAGCCACCCCGGAATATCTGCAAAAGGACTGCTCGAGATTTTTTAAGCCAGAAGATGACACCACCAGTCCGGTGGTTGCCAAGCTCACTGCCTGCCCCCGGGCTCAGAACATCGAGTACAGTGACACGGATACTTGTCTCAAAAAGGTGAAAATCTATGAGAATTATATATAATTTTCAAAATTTTTATTTTGCGTCATTGGGAGTCTTTTTTTATTTTTGCCAGGATGAGATTGGTAAATGTGAGAAAATATTAAATATTGAATTATTATGTTCCAGTTACTAGAAAAAAATCCAAACTTATTCGGAATTATGCAAAAGTTACCTTCGATGGATGCAATTAAAAAATTCAATGCAGATAGACTTCGAACAACTTATCAAATTGACTACGACCATTTACGTAAGTGTAATTAAAATGTATATGCAAAAGCGCATTCTTTATTTAATTTTATTAAACGATAATTTATCTATTAGCTGCTCGTAGAAAGTATAATTTAATGTCTCTGAACAATGTAAAACGAACTAAACATAATTAGAACATTCAACAGAATTGTTGAATCTAGTCCAAAAACGATAATTAACTATATTCTTTGTTAAAGTGTATTACGCGTTTCTCTAACATTGTTCGAATTGCCAAGTAAACGGCCTAAATGAAAGATAATCCCGCAGTTGAACAAAAAAGGCTGCTTTATCTAAATTGATAACCCGATTTGCAGGCGACGAGGCAATCGATTTCAGCCTCCTGCCGAAGAAGCAGAACGTCACCTGCCCAATGGACGCGCAGGAGCCGGAGGCGCTGGACTGCCGGCCGAAGATCCGCTCTCGCGCCGAGCTGCTCAAGATGAAGTCCGGCCAGGCGTGCGAGACGTCGAAGCACTGCAAGCGCAAGGTCAAATCGAACATCAAGCGCAAGCCCAACTTCGACAAGTCCGACAGGCCCATGTTCCTGCTCAAGGCGATGCAGCCGTGGAGCAGCGAGTACAGGGACGGCATTGACGACAGCGGCAAGAAGATCATGAAGGAGATGAAAATTGGCAGGAAGAAGTTCGCACTCATGCAGAGGAGGAAGGAGCTTCTCAATCCGCAGTGGAACGACTATTGATAATAGAACTGATATTATTATAATGTTAATTGATAATTCATATTAATACTGACCAGTCTTCTCTGTCTTTCATTTGTACCTGAAGTATTAAATACATTAATAAATTATTATTAAAGAATCGACAGTTTTTAAAGGTTTTATTAGAAACTTGGAATAATTCACGACTCATATTTAATTGTAGAAAATTTTTAGCCCACGTTTTTTCTAATAAAAATGGCAAATATTCCTATTCATAACTCAACCCTATTGAAAAAGTCCGATAAAACCTTATAAAGACTTGGTAAAATTGGTGCAAATGCACACATATAACCCGATACCGGTATCGGGTTATATGTGTGCATTTGCACCATTTTACCAGGTTTTTCCGACAGGGAATCCTACATAATTTCTACTATACCCAACTGTTGCTCTTTTGTTTTATAAATGGCGTCTTTCATGAATTTTAATTCCAAACTTTAAAATTTCCAATAAATTTTAGAGTTTGGAAAGAAAATGACCCATAAAAATTTCAGTAATAATAATGCTTAGCCCACCTTTAAAAAAAACGAAAAAATGTCGGCGCGCTCCCGTAACCACTGCCTCTTCCCGAAACGGTAAGCAGATCCACCTCTTTGCAACGAACTGTTAGGTTATTTTTCTTATTGACTATGCAATGTTACGAACAGAACGATGCTGGGAAAACGACACGAAAGAAGTCGAAAATCCTCGAGCTTTCACGCGGCCCCATCTAAAAGTGAATACCTGAATGACCTCGACAATAATTATGATGAGATCCGCGACTCCTATACACTGGATTATACGACAGATGCTGATGCGAAGGCAATTGATGATAAAAGCTCGATCGAATCCAGTGGTTCGTTCGATAACGCTGACTTGAATCGCGACGAAACTACGGTCATTTTTCTTATCAAATATTTTGCAAAGACCTTCCAAAGGCATTTTAATACAACACTTAAAATGTTTTTAATTTCAGGATTGTGAGTATGAAAGTTTTGATCAGGATGGACGAGAAAAAGTGTTACACGGCACACTGTACTCGCCTTATTCAAGCAGCAAACGATCAACAGTTTATGCGAATGATAACACTCACGATGACGCATCGTATCGGACGTCACCAAGAAGAAATCTCGATTATACGGATAAGAAAGGTAATAATCAAGAAATTTAAGCTTCAAATGCTAATTTCTCTTTGTCTTTGAATACTCAAGATGCGAGTAGGCCGGTTTATGAAAAAACGGACGATCTGCAAAAGTCCCTGAGTCTGCAGAAGATTCTAAAACTGAAAGAGCTCCAACGACGTCGAGATTACATGGATAAGTATTACGAGAATGAAATTAATCGACTGTATGGCAACCAGGCAAACCTCAGGCAGCAAAATAAATTTTCCTCAACTTATCCTGGAGATCGAGCATCTTCTGTGGACGTAAGATTTCTGTTTTACAAATCACTTGTTTCGTATATTATACATACTCAATTCAGTAGCATGAAAAGTTTCATTCCTACAGAACTTAGATCCGTGCGGCACGATGACCATAATCACAAAGCTCGACTGCGGCTGCGCCGAGTACACGACTCGTCAACTCTTTGCAACTAAAAGTGGTCGCGTTCAGAAGCGCAGCTGCTCCCAGAACGACCATCACCAAGCTCACATGCGAATTTCAACGCCCGGCACGCATAATCACTTCGTTCATAACAATCATACTCCAGTTAATTCGCAGCATCACCAGTCGCAACACCGGCAACAGCAGCAGCAACAACAGCAGCAGCAACAACAGACGCAGCAGAGTTGCAGGCCCAAAAGCAGCAAATCGTACAGCACGGATTCCAAGAACAACACGTACTACGGCAACTTTGAAGCTGGATCAAATTTTGAAAAGGAGCCTGCCAGGTCTTACTCGCCCGAGAGGAAAGTTAGTGACTCCACGGCGTTCTCGGCTTGAAGAGCTTTTTTATTTTGTTCTGATGTTTTCGAAGTGTACTGTGTCGTGCTGAATCTCATAAATTAATTTTTACTCTGTTACGCGGTTTATAGTACTTTTCTCGAAAAGATGTAAACGGAATGTTTCCAATAATTCTCAAAAACAGCATTTTTTTCATACTTTTATTATTCAAAAAATAGAAATTTTCTAAAACTTAAGGATGTAAAGTTATAAGAACATAAAAAATCGCAAGAAAGCTCATAAATATGTCTACGTGATACACTTGCCACCATGGCAAATCCACAATTCGTAATCTTAAAGCGCGTTTTCCATGTCGAGAAATGTATTCAATCCAAAATGCAGCTGTGTCCATTGGACTCATTGGAACATCTTTAAATTGTTTGCTTAATCGCTCGGCATTGAACCTAAAGTAAAATCACTTTTTTCAGACGCCAAAAAATTAAATTTCATCTTTCGAAAAAGATAAGAATTCATTTCTATTTACTTGTATGCAGGGTTATTCAATACTTCCTTGAGCAAACGTGTAAACGTTTCCTCCGTTATATCAAGCCAATCAATTTCGACGGCAACGCCCCTTTGAACACAATTGGCGACGTTAAAAAATTCATCACTAATCAATGGCACGCCTATCATGGGAACGCCAAAATACACCGCTTCTTGCGTTCCCATAAGTCCTCCGTGCGTAACAAACGCTTTTATATTCTTGTGTTCTAAAATAATTAATTGATTAATTGAAAATAATATCAAATTAATAAATTTCACTTAGACAGTCTACAATTAAAGCAAAGTTATCAGACACAAATTACTTTAATCTATAAATACTTATAGACTTATAGATTTATAGATGAGACATTAATGCAATCAAGTATAAAAAACAGGCAATTTTATAAGGTTAAATTAAAGATTTTTTAAAAGAATTGTACTTAGAATTTGGATCTGTGGTAGCCAAGGCTGCGTGATTACATTTTCAGGACATTTGAAAGGTAATTCTTCTGGTTTAGCAACTTTCAAAAGCACTCTCACGGGAGCTATATTTTCAAAAGATCTAAAAAGATCTCTCAGTATAAAATCAGGAAAGGTTTCAATTCTGACCATTGAGCCAAAAGAAAAATAAATAAAGCCATTCTCACTTTCGTCTAACCACCGTTGAATTTTCTAAAAATAAAAATAAAAAACTACAAAGATAAAAGTTTGTTGAAACTAGCTTTATCATAAAATTTTTTTATCTTTATCAAAAAAAAAAGAAACTTAATATAAGTATATTGTTATAGCTATTTTTTAAAGTCGAATAACGAATAACGCTCATTAATCAACGAGTCACAAACCTTTGGCAACGACTCATTACGATCCACAATATGTAAACCTCCAATCGGTATTACCGACGGAGCAAATGCTTTTAGCCCACTCAAAGCTGCCTGATGGTTAACAAGGACGAGAGAAAGATCTTTTTGCAGCTCTACAGCATTCGGATAATCGGTACCAAAGAATTTTCCAATGTACTTATCTTGCTCTCTCACGTGGTAATTGTAAGAAAATATGAGATGATAATGAATGTAAATGTTCTTCACTCTTTGAATAAATGTTTCCGGCCAGGCAAAAGACGCAAAAGAGCTTGACTCTGCTGCCAGATTCAACGGGTTGCCCTGATACTCGTGGAGCCAGTCTGGAAGTAAAGGAGCTAACACCCCTATCACGGGGATGTTGAAGTGTCGACCCCAAGCTATGTAACAATTAGCTAAAGATACCTCGAAAAATAAAAGTCAGCAAGTAAAGTGAAACTGTAAATTCTTGAGGTGTAGTAAAAAGTCCTTTTATAAAAAATCTCTCTCGATCAACAGAAATGGATGATATTTTCGCCGGATGGAAACTTTAAGAGTTTCTGCACAAACTTTGAAGCATTTCTATTATACAGAATTATTAAACTACCTCAACGATGACAAGATCGTATGGCGGATCTTTCGGCGGATCGCGAAGTAACTTTTGAAAAATTGGATGTTCCATTAGCTTGCAAGCCGACAGTCCTCCCAACTTGAGCCACTCTTTTATCGCATCGGTGGCCGTCACGAGATTAGTTACTTCAAAAGTTAAGTTGTTAGTCACCGCAGGGAGTGTTCCCTCCAGGCTAAAGTCCGTATAATTCGGAACTGGCCCTTCCAGAGGAAAGTGGCTGTAAACGTCGACCTGGTGACCTCGCTCCGCTAAGCCTCTCATTAGTTCGCCGCAAGTAGCAAAGTGGCTCTTGACGTTCATGGGAAAAAGTCCCAAAATTCGCAACGCAGCGGTTAGAGGTGCATTGAAATTTAGGATTAGCAGTAGAATAAGTAGACTATTCGATTGGAGTTTCATTTCTGATATCTAAAAATTTCAGTTAAATCAGTTCTCATGCAATTAGCTAAGTGTTTTGAGAATACAGAATTAAAGTTTTCTTTTGAAAAAGAATCAAGATGTTTTAAATTTAAATCCATCGTTCGAATTCTGTAATTCTTAGAATTGTGTCGATAAAATAGCTGCTTCCTATATATCTTCACAAATATCTGAGTACACTTTTGACAAGGCATACACTACTATACTATACCTTTACTGTGCAACTTCATTAAAGACGCTCACCACACAATCTCCATCAAGAGAAATGTACTGCTTTGCGAATCAATTCACCAGTTACTTCTATCGAAAAATTTTGACCTTCTGACAGCACTGCAAAATTAATCACTAGTCCCACTACTGGGATAAGATAAGATAAAGCCGGCCCTGCGTAATCGCCTCTGCAAACCCGGGCCGAGTGTCGACGGCCGAAGCGCGGGGATTTACACTCGCGGACGTCTCGGCTAGAGTTCCCCCACCTCGTCAAACTCGGAGGAGGAGAGACGCGGTTTTTTTCTCGCGCGGCGGCGCAGAGTAGCGCGCACGGCGACTTTTTCAGGCGGCCGTCCGCCCCCTCCCGCCGAACGGCACGAGTCCTGGCTGCGGCGCGCGATCGTCCCCTCGCTCTCTTGGCCGCCTTTGTTTATGCCCGATTTCCCGAGCTCCAAGGCTGTGCAGCACCGCGAGCCATCGCCGCCGAGGAGGAATCGCTGCTTAAATGGTGAGTAGTAAATCAAAGTAAACACCGCGAGCGCGGAAGAGCTTCTAGTGCATGCTGACCCAAACACGTGCATTTCTAGAGCGAAAAGCAAGTGCAGGTGATGCGGACAGGATGAAAGTTTGAAGGGTTGAAGGGAGATAAGGCGAGGGAAAGAGACGCGGGCCTCGGGACATAACCTCAAAACATCGCGTGCGCGCGCCCTTTCGTTCGCTCTTTTTTTTCGCCGAGACAGTGTGCGAAAGCGAATTCTCATTCGGCTCTGGCTCTCCTCGTCTGCAGCGTGAGACTTTACAGGGGAGGTTAGGGGGCGCCGCTTCGAATCTAGCCGGCTTGCGAGTGTGAGTGCTGCCGCAGTATAGTCGCGATTACGCTGCTGTTAGCAATGAGCTCGCTGTACTTAGATCTTTGATATTAAATTTAGATGATGTGAATGTATATTGTTTACTCGAGATTCGTAAAGAAGGATGCAGTACTTGATCGAAATTAGATTGAAGCTTGTAATTTTTGTGTTATGTGATAATTACAAGCAATTCTTTATGAATTATAGTTGCTGTTTCTTTTTTTTTTATAAAAAAATATTTTTAAGATTCATATTTTTTAAAGAGGTGGAAAAATGTTCAACCTATTACCTAATATATTTTAAATTTCCTTCAACGTGAACTTGAAAACAAGTCGTTTTGTAATAGAATTAGTTCTTTAATTATTCTTGTATTCTACTTTCATTAAAAATAAACTAAACGAATTGTCTAACAATCAATTTTTATTTTAAGTGGTTAATGAAAGACGCAGTTTTTTCCTTTATTGGATTTTAAAATTAATAAAAATGATGTTTCCTCTTTCTAAAATATTTTTAAATACAAAGCAGCCATTAAATAATTTAACTATTCTTACATATCATGATTTAATTTATTTTTATAGATAATTAACAATTACTTCGAATAAAGAGAAGTTTTTTCTTCAAGAAAAAAAGTCTAATTTGCAAATATCATTAGAAAAACAATGCGAAAAAGAAAACCTGCATCAGGATCTACAGATCTCATTCCTAATTCACGTCTATCACTAAGTACATTCGCAGTTGGAATTGTTCGAGCAAGCACATGCGAATGTCGAAATAAGAGCTATGGCTTTCCGATCTTCAACCCCGCACTTCTCGAGGCGGATCTGCGGGCTACGTCCCTGGTCTACCGCCATTTTATGCTTGAATTTTCGTGTGTGCGATTTCGCGAAGCCGGTATCGACTGCCTCCTCTCTCTTTCCTGCTTACACGCTGTATATAGACGCGCGCTTGTTACTTTGACGAGAGGACAGTTTGACTGCTGCTGAACCCGCGGTTCAACTGCTTTCATTTTTTACTTTTTTTTTATAAGAAAATGCAATCCCGACATTTCAATAAAGAATAATCTATAATAGGACCTTACTTTAATTCAGAATTTACTTTAATACAGAATTATTAAAAATCGTCAATAAAATTGTAACATAAAATTTCTAAAAACCAAAACATTTCAATTGAAAAACCCTTTGCTTTGATCAATAAAATATCCCTTTCTATTGTAGAGGTTTGTAATTAATTTTTTAATTTTCTAAAAATTTCCATTTTTCAGTAAACCTTCATTACGTTACAACTCTTCTACACTCATTATTACTAAAGTGACTGAAATTATAATAACAGAAAAATAATTCAGATTAATATTGAAACCTACCTAATATGATGATTAAAAGTATAACTTAAAAAGCAAGCTTTTTTTATTAGGCAGCATAAAAATATTCGCAAGAAATTCTAATTGACATCTAGTACAAGCGGACCCGTAGCCCAAATTCAAATTCCTACATGCTTCCCTTCCTAAACATCTCATCCTCCCCTAAAAAGCGAAAAATTCTCAATACTCCAATCGCTCGGCCCTACACGCCGGGGGATTATTCATACACTCGGGGAGAAAGAGAGAGTGATGCTCCCCCGCGTCTTTCGGGCGGCCAACCCCGGCCGGCCATCCCCCGCGACTTTCTCCGCGCGCAACCACTTTCTCTATACATGCACGTCGAACAAGTACGTATGTACTTTGCCTCTATGTACTCACACTCCCGACGATTGGACTCAGCCGCCGTAAAATCTTTAAGCGGAAAACGGGATGGAAGGGTGTCGCTTTTCGTATTATAAGTAGGTTTTGCGATTGGGTTTTTTCTCTACGGTGAGATAGCTTCTTTTTTAAACTTATAATGATTATTACATGATTGAAGAAAATAAATTTCCATAACTAAAAAATTTCTTAAAAATGTTTAATTGTATAAAATATTTCTAATGCAAACTACAAGAACGTAGCATGGTTTTAATTCGAGTATTCAATCAGTTGAATTTGGTAAAAAATATTTTTTGTAAATCCATCTCATGTACTGTTCATCTTTTGTAATGCCTCTTAAATTCGAGTCAAAACATCGTTCGCAACGCAAGGCAAAACCAGCCTACACAGGTAGCCAGGCGGGCCACGAAAAAGAGAATCAGAACAGGCTGCCTCGCGCTCTGCGGCTCGAAAGCAGGAAAGCGAAAGGGGAGAAAAAGGCGTAGAAGGCGAGGAAGAAGGAGCCTCGGTAAAGAAACGGCGCAAGAACGTTCGGGGCTCAGGGAAAAAGCGAGCGCGCAAAAAAATCCGCACGGCAGGAGAGAGAAGCCGAAAGAAGGCTCGCACGTTCGCACACAGGCTCAGCACGTGCTTTAGTATTAGTAAAATAGAGTAACAAAGCGCCGAGGGAGGAGAGAAAGGGACAAAAGCCGCGCGCGCCGAGCGCAGATAAGCGGACGCACATGCGCGCGAGAGAGAGAGAGAGTGTAGGCGCAGCGCGGCCGCGTGTGTCTCATCGCGGTTCCTTTTTTCCGCCGAGAAATCAAGGAGGCAGGTGTGTGGAGTGCTTGAGAACGATCCGCGTTCATGAGCATCGGCGAAGTGGAGACTGCCGAAGGATCCAGGAGGGAGGAGTGTAGATAGGAACGTTGAGAGCGACGGGTTGCCATCGCGGCGGCGGCAGCGCGTGTCTATAACAGCCTTCTGTAGAGGATTGCACTCCGTCCCTCGCGGCTGAGCTGCAGTTTGTTTACGTGAGCGGGATTTGGTTCGGCGTCTCATGCGAGAAATGAATTTGGAGAGTCTGCAGCAGGTAGCTTCTTCGGTAGGTGCTAGGGGTTAGGGTGTCTTCCAGGAGCTTTATGTGCTTCATTTTTCCAAGGCTGTTTGCTCCTTTGCATTCATAGATGTTCAGACGCTGATTTTGTATAGAATGGGAAGCTATTTTGCAATAGATTGCTTATTTCATAGTTTCTTTAGATCTTGGTTGTGGTTTCAGTGAAAAAATGAAGCTCAAGTGTTACATCGAATAAACTTTATGCTTCACATTTATTTCTTTTTTTAATCTTTTTTTTAAAAAGAAAAATACTTAAAATTGAAAATTTTATAATAACTTGTGAATTTATTATCGTTTGTTTGATAAGGTAGGTTTTATGTAAAGATTCATAAAAATGTATGTTTAAAGGAGTTATTAATAATATGTGTATGTATTTCAGGTATTCGATTGACACATTGCAATGAATTTTCCACCATTCGGAGGCCACTTCCCTGGCACCATACCGAGTATCCATCAATTTACAACAGAGGGATCCGGAGGTGCCAGTGCACGTTATGCCAACCACTTTCCTAACCAGCCTCCTATTGGAGTACCGGTTGTAGGAAAGTATAGGCCTGAGACAAACAGTGTTCAAAGCCAGTCCCAGGTGATGATGAACAATAAAGCTGCCTATTCAAACAGCAATGTTCACCATTACTCCAATGTACCATATTCTCAAGCTCAGGCTGTGCAGCAGCGACCTTCCAATTCACCTGGCATGCAAGAAAAGCGCTCTTATCATCAGGTAATGACAATAACCTATTTAAAACATTTATTTTGTATTTTGTATCTGAATATGAAGCATTCTGGGACTAGACAGAAAATTAATACTAATTTAAAAAATCTTTTAAGACTCTTTAAAATATTAATTATTAGTTCAATAAACTATCAATAAATTGCATTGATATTAATTAATTATATAAACTATTACTCGACATGATTTAATATAAAAATAGTATATTGTCTTTATCAGTCTAAACTTAAAAAATAACATATTTAATTATACAAATTTAATTAAACTAATTCCCATTCTACAGACAACAGAAACAATAAATCAGCAGGATGTGTGCAATCTCTTGCAAGACAGCAATGCCAAGGATAAGAGCAACAAGGACAAACAGAAGCAAGCAGCTGAGGAGCAACAGCAGCAACAACAGCAACGCAATAACGGTGATGCAACGACGAACGGCAATAACCAGCCGGACTACATGCATCAGCATCATCAGCACGCACACACGCAGACACCGGCATCGATGCCGGCTACATGGCAATCCCTGGCGACGCCAGGATCCACCGTTGCCGACTACCTCAGTCATCTACCCGCTAGTACTCTCCCTCTCAGTCTTCATCATTTTCTGAAGTACTCGGCGGAAAGTATTAAAAAGGAATCGGAGATGGCGCAGACCACGACGTCCGTTGCCGCAGCCACTACGACGACACCAAATATCATGATGTCCCCGAATAACAAGAAAAAAAAGAAGAAGAAGGCACCTAAGGAGAAAAAGCCTCGTCCTAAACCAGGTTGGTCCATTTCCACCGTTTAGTATTTTCTTTACTCTTTTTTAAGGCGCATAATTGATATTGGTTTATTAACAGTCTTCTTTATAAGCTTTTTTTAAAAAAACACGTTGTCAAAAAGTATTTTTAAAAATTTTTAAAAAAGAATATTTTACGAAATTGTATTATTTATATTTATTAAGTCATATTAATTTAGATTAAAAATCAATAATATATTTATTTCTTTAAAAAGTAAATTAAATTTTATTAAATTTCGTAGGTGAAATACGGCTGACCACAGCATTAGACGGTTCAACCTTGTACTGTTGTCCAGAGTGTCATATGGCGTATCCAGAACGCGAGCTTCTTGAGCAGCATCTCCTTGGGCACACACTTGAACGAAGATTCGTCTGCGACATTTGCGGCGCGGGCTTGAAGCGCAAGGACCACTTGACGCGCCACAAACAGAGTCACAATCCAGAGCGGCCCTACGTATGCACGGTATGCCTCAAAGCCTTCAAGAGGAAGGAGCAGTTGACGTTGCACTTTGTGATACACAGCGGTGAGAAGCGTCACGTGTGCACCGAGTGCGGGAAAGGGTTCTACAGGAAGGATCACCTAAGAAAACATACGAGAAGCCATATTGCCAGGCGGGTCAAGGCGGAACTCAGCCAGAATGCCGGTAAAAACGAAATTTTGTGGTCATTTAAGGTATTTCTTATTAAATACAAAGAAATGCAGTTAATTTAAGCCTGTATCTTGGCATAGAAAGTTTTGGAAAATCTACAAACGAAAAAATTAACTAACTTTAACAAGTAAAATTATTCTTTAAATAACAGTGCTACCTGCATGCAATGTTAGAAATTAATATTTTAAAGCAATTAAAAATATAATATCTTTTTATTTACTTAAATTATTTGATTATTTGATTACAACTAACATTTTGATTTGATTGATTTGATTACGACTTATAACCTGCGATTTAATTTGTTCGTATGAAAATGTAAATTTTATAAATATTAATTCCAAACTCAATTTTAAAAGCTGGGTTTATTGAGTTTCGTGATTTAATTCTAGAATCTATTCTATTATTTTTATTGTGCGATTAACATTTTAACTAAATCTTAATTTTAAATTAATTTTAATTTTACATCAATAGGTAGTCAGCAGAATCAGCAACAGCAAAACAACGTAACCAGCAGCCTCCAGTCCGTGGGTAACGGTAGCACTTCTGTTCTTCCTGGCGGACATCCAGCAAGTTCACTCCTATCCTGAGCCCCGCCACCCGGGAACTTTCAGGTTCCCCACCCGGCCAATCTGTTGCATTCTCATGGGACGGGCGGTGGCAGCAGTGCAGTAGCTGCCTCGGTGCACCACACTCTTGCGGCCGCACACCATCACCACGCGCAGCAGCTTGCTGCAGCCGTGGCCGCCGCCAGCTCCAACCCTAACGGAGGCGGTACTAGCAGCAGTACCTATCAGGCCGCCGCCGCTGTAGCACATGAACTCGGCACCTTCCTCGGTAGCCATGTGAAGGATTTCTGAGAGCGGCCCACTACCTCCAAGAGGTAATGACGCGAAATGAGAGGCCCGTAGGATGGCTGACTTTTTCGTTCGCATGGGATTGGTTTGCGTTTCAGGTCTCTGCAGATTTAGTCGGATCTTTAGTGGAAAAATTTTCGAAAAACCCCTTGAAAATTATAATATTAGCATTGATGAGTACCTTCCACAAGGTAGATTAGAGGCACATTGCAATAATTCATAAAAGTGCACCGTTTTTCTAAACAATTTCATTTTTATTTCTCTATTATTTTTAACTGAATTCTTGTGATACATTTGTATTTTTCGTTTTATAATTTATTTGTTAGGCAGTTAAAAAATATGTATTAAAAGAGTATGACAAAATTCTTTTCTAATTTTAGAAATTTAAGTAAATTAGTAAAGCTAAGCTTTATATTTTTGTACCATAATGAAAAATGAAAACTATATGTGATATTAAATTGTGGATCAATTTTTTTTTTAATGTTTACTAAAAATTACTTAATTTTTTTGTTAAAAACTTTAATTAAACAAATTAAGCTATATTTACAATTATATTAACAAAGATGCAATGTGTCCATTGTAGAACAATTTATTTTACGAAATATTTTTTATTTTCATTGTATTTCAATATTAAATTGTGCGCATGAAAAAAAGAACGTAAAAAATTTTTCCACTACGGCTCTGCAGTAGAATTGATTACATCTGATGCCTTAAACCAAAGGAGTACGAAAGTAATCTACTCATTTTATGATTTGTTTGGACATTGACTTCGCTTTAAAATAATAAATGAAATAAAGTTGCAGCCTCCAAGGAAATTATGCTGATGAAATGAAGTAGAATAGAAGTAAGCGAAATACAAAAAATTAAATAAATAGATATCAGAAGTGTATTGTATTGCATTGCTGAAGTGTATACGTGCAAGGAATACCAAATTTTTCTCTAGGGATTTAAATAATTTAGGAGCCTGACGTGAGAAAATCATACTAAGTGTTGCGAAACAGAGAAAAAACTAGAAGAACAAAAAATATTTTTATGATAGCTCGACGCAAACTTGAACATTTCCCTTGTACAAGATAAGGAATAACAAAAAAATAAGTAGATGATATTTATGCGACGTATTTTTAAACGATTTTTGCCTTGTTTTTCATTTTCTATTTTTTATATTATTTTTTGGTTATTATGCCAAAAGTACAGTTGTAGCTATATTTTTTTCGAACGTATGCATATTTTATCGTTGATTAGACTTACATTCTGATCTCAAATGCATTGGTAAATAACAGAAAACATTTTTGAAGATACGCTGTACGAGAATAGTAAACGCAGGCTATTTTTTAAGAGATCGTAAGCTTTCGCCAAGGGATCTCTTACAAATGTGCTCGGCCCTTTAAAAACTAGATATTTTTGACAAAAGAGATCAAAATAATAAATACTGCAGCAATGCATAACGCTAAAATACTTTAGTACAACTTGAGTCGTTATTTTGCAATGAAGGTGCACACGTTCACCTTGAATGTTGATACATTAAACTGGAAAAGGAAGACGAGATGAATAGAAGCACATTTAATTTCTACTCAAACAAGGCCTTAGCACAGTACTATAAATAAGATAGCGAAAAATGAAAATCGTGGCAATACTCTACGTAAGATCGGAAGCAAAGTATATGTGTTTGTGCCGATGATTATCCAATTTTTTTATATATATGTACATGCAAAGAAAGCGGTTGATGACAGTATTTTATATTTTATGCTAGAGCTTTGAGATAAAGAAAGAAGAAATAGCATTTTAGTCGTCCTTTAATCATACGTAATATTGGTATTGTATACACATTAGTGCGTAAGTTCATTTTTTGCGATAGTTTAGAAGCATATAACAAAAGGTTTTTTACTTCATCTTACGAGTTGCGAATCTCGAAAATTTTTGTGTTTATTTTTGTGTACATTGTTTTTTTATATATGTTTTTGCGCAGATCTTTAATTTCGTTGAGCACTGAATAATTTGCGTAAGTTCCTTAAGTTTTAGGGTTTTTAAGTTTTAATCCTGATTTTTAAAACTATTCTAGCTATATAATCAAAACTTTATATTATATAACATTTATCTTTAAAGGGCAGCTCAAAAAAATGTTTAAACATTGTTTATGGTTTTAAATATTCAAAATTTTTCAAATTTACATTTTATCAGTTTGTAAGCCAATGGTGGACTTCCTTTGAATATTCATAACAGTATAAGACATTTTACAGTAAAAGCATGATTTTGTAGTTTTTAACTTAAAGTACTGTGCTCATCACTATTCATTTGTAAAGTACTTTAATTCTATAATGTACTCTGTGCCATTTTACAATATGCCATTATTATCTTGCCGTTTTTGCACATGTCATTGCCTCTGTTGATTATTACTATTTAAGTATATATTAAACATTATTTATTGTTTCAAAAAAAAAAAGTTTTTCAAAATTTTTATTCGTTAAAAATTTTTTATAGTTTTAGAAATTCTATTTTTTGGACTTCTTTTTTATTAATAATTAAAAACATTTGAATTCTTTAAAATAAATCGTTTTTATATCTTTCATTTTGTTTATAGAAGATAATTGTAATAGTTCCCGCGCCTAGGAGCTCAAGCTTTTAAAATTTGAAATCGTTGCATGAGTTTGCTTTAATTTTTAGTTTCGTTATTTTACCGTTTATACTGGCATTACTTACCGATATTACCTCCTTTATTATATAATTAACTCATCTATTGTCGTTAAACTGTGTACCGTTTGATTCTAGTCGGCAGCTCAAAGCATCCAACCGTAAGCAACTAACTTGATTCTCATACAAGTAAATGATAAAATAATCACTAGTCAATCGCTTGCAACGATTTCATTCCAATCATTTTCACAGGATGACCGAAAAAATTGACATTTTTTAATTATTCGTATAGAATTTTATGCCATTCTTGTATATTTTTATAACACATTTATCGAAGAAAACGTGCGACTAGATGAATCAAGTGCTTTAGTTGTATCAATAATTCAGATTACGCAGTTTGATTCAGAAACGGCTTCTGGATGATCTTAAAGAATGTTTTTTTCAAAAGCTTAAAGGCGCGGTGCAGACTAATAAATAAAATGAAGGAAATTCAGGTTTCGTCAGACCTCAACGTTAAGAGTATGCTAAGAAATACTAATTATACATATAGTACATAACTGAAAGCTGCATATTATATTATAAATATATATAAAGGTATAAAAAAATGGGCCGTACTAAGAAAAAAAAAATACTCCACCGCCACGTGTAATCGACAAATGAAAAGAAGAGAAAAAATAAACGAGATCAGAGAAAGAAAGACAGTATGTCTTAGATTATACGTTTAGTTTGTAAGTTTGTATACAAGAAAAAGCAGAATTAACTAAAACGTTACTTAATAAGTTGAGTAGTAAACGTGCGAAGAGACATGAAAAATTTGTAGCTTGCATGGAAGAAAGAGTGTGTGTTTGTAGGCGTATTTCAAATAAGCAAACAAAAATAGAGAGAAACAAAAAAGGCTTTTGAGGATGAAAATGAAAAATTTTAGTAGAAGATGCTGAAATGTTGTTTAGTATCTTTTTCATCCAGAAACAGTGACGAATAGCTTTATGATTTGTAAAGGAAAACTGAAAATCCGAAAAGAGGATGGCAGAGACATAGTTCAAAAGTATAGAATGAACTGGATTTAGTCCTTAAGAAATAAACAGATTCGTTGCTTTGCACTGCGAGCAACAATCGAAATGTGATTGCTATTTGTTCTTCCTTTTTATTGTAGTTAATTTATAATTATTTTTACACGTTATTTAAATTTTAAGTGATCTCTTTTTTAGAATGTTAGTTTCCGCTTGTTACTTTTGTTTATTCAACACACAAGCTACTATATCAAGCATTATTAAACAAGGCTAAGAACAAAAAAGCAAAATCTAATTTTGTAGATAAAACTATTTTCATAATTCCGAAAGGAAATTGTGTGGTTTTAGCGAAACTCTCTTAGACGATTATATTTTATAAAACCGAAAAGTCTGCATTTTGTAATAAGAGAAAGGCGCGAAATCAAACCTTTTTTAAATTTTTCTTGACTTTTAGGCCACAATTCATTCATTTACTGTACATTATGGCTTGGACTCTTTAGTAAAGCTAGCATTTAAAACTTTAAAAAGTCAAGCATTTAAGTGTCAATTGAATAAAAAACCAATACATAATTATTACTAAAAACTTATTCCGTCAAAGAATGCGAAATTTTCGAGACAGCTTCTTATTTTTCGATGCGAGTTACGTTTCTCTGCATGCACTTTTGTAGATGCGCGAGAAAAACGAAAAACATGACGAAATTCGAGGCTTTTGTGACTTGAGTTTTCATGGCGACGGTGAAGTTTGATGTGTGCAATTGTGTGAGCGAAAATAAATGTGAGAAAAATAAAGAGACGACAAAAGGGAACGGCGAAAAGCATATTTTTCTACGCAGTGTCCAATGCTCTTTAATTAAGGGATAATAAAACAAAACTTGAAAAGTGGAGGACGGCCGGAAAAGAAAAATATCGTATGAATTAGCATGCGTATGAAAGAATTTAACAGTGCAATTTTTCATTGATTTCAATTATAGAAATTTGTACTGTTTTTGTAAGAATTTTATATTTATTCGCAGTTGAGTTCATGAAACGATTAAAATTATTGACAATAACATTCGATTACCTTTTTCATTTAAAATATGGCGTTCTACAATTTACGTTATTTTTAAGAATGTCTAAAAAACAAGAATAAATGTGTACGTATGCGAGTTCAAATGTGTGTGTAAGAGATAAAGGTATGAAAATAGGCAGTGGGATGGATAACGATGGACAACGCGGAGATATACAAATTCCTCGAGATAGTACAAAGCATTTAATTCATTTTCAATAGATTAGCGTGTAAATGGCGTAAAAAATAAGAAAGACAAACAATAGTGCGGCAATAGTTTTTGTGCATAAATGCCTTCAAAGTCGAAAATAATTTTCTTGCCGTTATGACACAGCATAAGTTTGCGTTCAAAATATAATTGTACAAAAAACAGACTTTTCATTAATACGAATTGAAAAATTTATTGTATTTTCATATTTATATTCTAAAGTAAATGCCTTTCAAATAAATAAATAACAATTACTTATCAGTAATAATTTTTTGCAAAGTGTCACACTTGTAAATAATAAAATATATTTAACGTGGATTCTTTAAATAGAAGCGTATTGATGAAAAGAATCATTTTTCTGTACAATACTAGTAAATGTAAATTTAACGTTCCAGTCTATAAATTACATTTTAATTTAGTCGTAGATACAAAATGTTACATTTTTTTGCGTGATACTATTTTTTACATACGAAACAAGCCCTTTATTTTCTAGCTTAGTCTACTTGCATTCGAATGTGAAGTATATAGTATTGAAAACATGTAAGAATTTGTGACATAAATGTAAGTCGCAGCTTTGCTGGCGAGTTTAGAATAGGCAAAAAGTTTTTTCCGCAGTGTATACGTCATCCAAATCGTTTCGCCGCCGCAGAAATAAGAGAGAACGACAGAGAGAGAGAGAGAGAGAGAGAGAGAGAGAGAGAGAGAGAGAGAGAGAGAGACACTGACGGGGAGAGGTGAAAGGAGACGGTGCTCTCGGGTGTTTTATTTTTTTATAGTATGCCACGAGAGTATCGAGAGATGAAGCAAGTTAATGCCCTGCAAAAGAATTGTGTAAAATTAAAAATTTAAGGCGTGAGGAATTTTTCGAGCTGCGAGGACTATGGACGTTAAGTTTGTAAACGTTTTTTCAAGACAACTTCCCCAGTACTGCTTTATGTATTACCCTATACATGATATATATCTATATATAAATAAAAATCGTGACAAAATTAACAATTCCCTCCCATATTTAATTAATAATCACTTTCCTACTTTTCTTTCCTAATTTCTTCATGGAGGGATAAAAAACAACAATTTTTTTTTGTTAATATTAAAGAAGTCTTTTATTTTGATTAAAAATCAATGCAAATATTATAAATTATTAATTACAAAAATACAAACAGGAAGAATTTTATAAAGTTTTCAAATCAAAAAATGTTTGCATATAATAATTATTTTATTAGTAACCGAGCAATCACAAGTTTTTGTTGAGTTGGGGGAAAATTTATTCGTAAACGTCTTTTAATAAAGTGTGAGAATCACCCTTTTTACAACTTATTAATTATAACCAAGGCAACCTTATTAATTTACAAATTGATCAATAATAATGAAAGGATGTAATCGCTTCAACAATTATTATCATCAATAACCATATCGTTCAATACGAATGATTGCAACCGATCATCATTAATTCATTCATACATAAATAAAGCACTTATTCTGTGTACGAATTACTGTACATATTTTATTTAACATTTAATCGTGTAATTCGTATATTTAACAAAAGTCTGTGTACTGTTCGCATTTTCCGTTTCTTACGAAACTTCATAAAACTACTTCATTTACAATGGAAAAAGTTTACTAATTCATTATGGGAATAATACGGATGCGCATGTAAATTTTCATTTTAACCCCGTTTAGGATTCCTTATATTCCTACGTACAAGCTAAATAACAATCGAAGTGTTCCACTCATGTAACCATAGTAAGTACTGACTGCATTTATGTATTTCAGTTAGTCTGGATGAATTCATCGTATTTATGTTAGTAAGTGATAGTTTATTTGCACAAGCTTAGGAAACATTTTATGTCGAGGAAGGTTTAACGATGAATCCATCCAAATACAACGATTGTTTTAGCGAGATATTGTTTTTAAGTATTTCTTATTAAAACAAATCTGCAACTATTTCTATGAGGAAATTGCTTAAAATAATAAATAAATCAAATACAAACACGAATACATCGCTAAAAATAATTATCGTATAAAAAGATATAAAAAAACAAACATTCTTACTAATATTTTGAAATTACTAAACCTAAAATAGTAACTATTTAGATTAAAAAATTTTAACTAGTTATTTTGCATGTTGATGTGATTGCCATTCGATACTTTGGGACGTATTTTTATTTTAAATTATCTAAAAATTTTAATGCCCATCAACAAATTTTAAAAAACGTTTTTTTTTAAATCAAAAGAAAATATCAATATTTGAAAAAAACAAGCCATTAAAAGTTGACAACTTAAATCCCTTACACTACCAAAATGTCAAAAAGCAAGCCATCGCAAAATTTTGACTCTGTGAACAAAAACGCAAATTTAACAATCCGACTTTTTTCTCCAATATTTAGGTTCTCAAAATAGAAAACGGAGGAGGTCCAGCCTGCCTCATCATCAGGGCGAAAGTGCTCAGCCCCTCCTCGTTATTGTTCTGGCCGACAGTCATCTGACCATTCTGCATACTGCTGGGGCTTTTACTCTTGTTCGTACCACCACCACCGTGGCTTTGAAGGTGTTTCTTTAGGTGGTCCTTCCTGTAGAAGGCTTTGCCGCACTCCGTGCAGATCTGATTCTTGCTACCCGAGTGGGTTACCATATGTCTAGCAAGGTGCTCATTACGCTTGAACGCCTTGCAGCAGGTGTTACACTGATACGGTCGATCCTTGTTATGGCCTTGCTTGTGTCGATCTAAATGTTCCTTGCGTTTTAGACTTGCCCCGCAGATGTCACAAATGTGAGGTCGCTGTTTGTGATCCTCCAAGTGCTCCTGAAGACTGTCACGGTCCTCGAAACGATAAGCGCACTCTGGACAGTGATAGATTAGCATACCTAAAAATTAGAATTAAATTAGCTTTAAAATTATTGTTTTTAAAAGCCGAGTTCGTATTCTTACATCTTTAAAAAATGTAAATGAAAATATTTTGGATTATTTTTCAAAAATCATTTTTTACATACAAAATGCAGTAAGCCTTAACACAAATAATCTAATGGAAACATAAAATATTTTTTTAATAATGTATTTTATAAATTAAATTAATCATATACCATTGATACGTTGTGGCTCCAAATCATATTCAACTTTTGGTCGAATCTCTTGACAATTATGAATCGATGAATTATTGCTATTATCTTCGCCATATTTGGAAACGTACGGCAGTCCAAGGCTATTGGAACAACGAGCCAAGTACTCTGAAGTCAGTCTGAAATCTATTTGAAGTGGATCCGTCATAGTCGCTGCATCAACTTTCTGGATTGTTTGTGTTCCAGATGACTGTTGAGATAAAGGTGGACACATGTCTTTATTGCCACAATGATTTTCATTCCTGTTCTCATCTGTACGATGCATTGTTTGGATGACATGATGGTTAGGATATGGATAAGGTGCCATATTTTGTGTGTGATGCAGATCTGGAGGATATTTTACATTTCTGGGATCAAAAGCCATCTTGATTACTGTGCTCCTCCTTGGTTTTATTTGAATCTAAATTTCAGCATCTAAAATATCAATGAAATTTATCAATTTAAGTATGTTATGATACTAGGTATTGATATACTATTTTGATATACAGAATATTATACTGAGTTACAAATTTAAAGTGATAAAGTAAATAATAGCAAAAAAATATTATTTCTTCTTAAACATCAAAATATTTTTCAGCTGCTTTTAAATAAAAAAACATTAAAATTAAAACTGCAAAATCTTGTAAAAAAAGTAACTGTACATTTGTAACAGAAAAAAAAGGTAATTTCTAATAAAATAAATAGTATCTATATAGTATTAGAGTAGACTTAACTATTGATTAGAATCTCTTCTATAGCTGTCTACTATAACAAACAATTATTAGAATTTTTACAATTGATAAAAGTGCTTTAAACATCTGTTAAGGTTCATTATGTAGACAGCTGTATAATACTATTTAATTATAATTGTGAGATAGTCATAAGTCACTGTCAATACTATACAATTTTAATTATCAAACGATGAGAAATAAAATTTTTACTTAAACATTATTTTTCATACTATTAATGACAAAATAATTAGAGCAATTTTTTACTCACATATTTTTAAATTATTAAGCTTTAATGATTAAAGTTTGAAAATCAGTCAATAATTTTTATTAACATTTAATTATAAAGGAAATAATTTAATTTTACCATTAATTTCTTATAGAATAAATCACACAAAAATCATTAAAATTTTTTTTTTTAAAATATAGCTTATCAAAATTTTAAATCTTTTGTAGTAGATAAAATGTTCAGATCATGACTCAAACTAAAGTATTTGTCAGAATACCATAACCAAAGCAATTGAAGACTTCCCATAAAAATACTTAATTCTAAAATCAATTCCTTATCCAATCGTAATGTCCATTTTCAATTTCTTTAATCAAAATTCATTCACTCTCAATCCATTCACACCTTTTGCTTGCTCAATCGCTCACCGTATCAAAATCTTCCATCATCCGGCGAAAAATTCCAATCACCTGCTTTTTCCTCTCTTTAAAAACTCACAATTTTTTTATATCCGCAGCGACGTTTTCGTTCATCGAAGGCCAAACGAAAATCTTCTTATTCGTCCCTTTGTCGTAATCCCCTCTCCCTTCGAGAAAAACTGCGTCTCGCCAATTTTCCGTAGCGGACAGGTGTTAATTACAGCAACGAGCGAGAAAGAAGATCCTCGGTCATCTATGCCCTGTATGCTGCTTCTTCTTTCTTCCAATCACAACCTCCACGTAGCTCTTCCCGTGCGCCCCTTTTCGCGATGAAAACTCCTATTTGTTTGTCCGTGTAAGATGAGTAATAGTAGCTCTTGGCTAACGCTGACCGGCCATCTTTGAACATCAGCTGCTATTTCTCATGCCCAAAATGCACTCTCGGAAGTGCCAGCCTGCCAGCGTTCGCTATACTTCCCTCCCTCTTCAAATCGCGAGCGCTGATGTCCTTGTCTTTACCGGTCGAACACGTATATAGTAGAGTAGGGCCTTCGGATGTGCAGCTCTTTCCCTCTCTGCAGCGCTGCTCTGCGTGTGATCGCACAAATCACTTACACCTGGCTGTGGCAACAAGGCAGACTACTTACTTACTTGCTTGCTTACTTAGTTCGAGCCCTACTCAAAGATATATATGAAGCGCTGCAACTTTGCAATATTGCATTCGAATTTGCTATTTAATGAAATGAGAGTTCAAGCTTTTGAATTGTCAGAACCATCAATTGTCTCCTTTGCAATGTTCAAAAGGCTAAGGGAGGAATACGACGAAGGGTAGGATTTTGATTATTTTGAAAATGTTTATAATGAGATACTTCGATTGACTTTGCGGCCGAAAATAGGATTTTTACTTGTTACGCATTTGTTTCGTTTCCTGAATATTAAAAGCTAAATCGAAAACTTTAAAACACTGAAATTGCGAATAGAGACAGATTATTCAATGGTATAGAAATCAGATGAAGAAAATATTTTGGTTTTACTTTTAGACTGATTTATTAGTTAAAACTCTCAAAAATAACTAAATTAAAGGGATGCAAATCACAAAAGCTCGATCGTACGTCTTTCAAATGAAGAAAGTAACAATTAATTTTGCTATATAATCTTGCAAGAGATTGAGAAGCGGTTAAATAAAAAAAAATATACGTAATTGTTACTAATATATATATATATATAATAGAATAGATTTGTAAAAATAACAACTTAATTATTCAAAATTGAGTAGTTTACGTCAATGTTTGAGTAGCTGATCCTTCAATGTGATTTATTGTTAATAATTTTACTGCAATAACAAAAAAGAAATTTTCGTAAAAATATTCGAAAATTATATATTAAAAAAAAAAGGAAGCACATTTTGAAACAAGGAATTAATATAAAAATCATACTTAAAGTTTGCTTGCATGGTTTATAAATTAGATTGCAATATAGGTACTTTAGTTAAATTTGAACAAGAATTTGAGTCAATATAAGATCAAAGTTTTTAAAAAATTCTAAATTCATGTATTTACAAGATTGTTTATTGCTGCAAACGTTTATGTATTTATAATGTATGCAATACAATACAATATACGCAGTACAAATCGTGCAAATAATTCGCTTCACTTATACTTTTTCTGATTATAATACAAGTTTTAGCTTTTTATTTATAAAATATTTTATTTTGATTTTTAAATTCAATTTTAAATAAAATTTGTGTAATATTAAATAATTAAACAATAATGTGATGATCGTAATCAACATTCAACTGATTAATTATTCGTGCATTGAACATAAATTAATCGTAAAGATTAAAATAAGAATATTTTAAAAATAAAAAAGCTATTAAATCACTTTACTTTAGAAATAAAGGAATAGAAAAAAAATTCAAAATTCAAAATTTTACAAAAAAGCTTTTTGTACAATCGGTAATGCAGTGATTGATTTTTCCGCGTAATGTCATGTGCCGTATTATCGTTTCTTATTTTCGTCTTGTCTTGTCACGTGAAACTGAGCAAATAAACACGAAAAAATAATTTACAAGAGTTCAGATTTGCGGCATAACTTTAGGCATGTTTTCCATCTATTTTCGCAAGTTAAATTCGACCGTTCCTTAGGTCTGACTGGTTTTATTGCCCCCTTTCCCGAGGTTATGTCATTTTTAGTAAATTTTTTTCAAAAATAGTGATTCTTTTTACCTTATCATCCATTTGCACAACTTTCAAATTTATATTATCAATCTTTTTTACAAGCTTTAGCTATGTTTTAAAAATAACGAGAAGATCGCACACAAAATCTTATTCATTGTTTTGCTTTACTGCAGGTAATGTTAAGGGGACCGAAAAAACGTCGTAAATTCTTGGATCTCATTGCCAGGGATTAAAAAGATCAAGTAGTTTTAAAGGCACATCCAAGGCTTGCTGAGCCATGAATGCTTGTATTGCTTTGTGTTCCTTCTGTGAGATGCATGGCCCTAAGGTGATATTTACTACTCAAACTTATAGGAGCTTTGATGGCCAAAATACAGAAAAACTTAAGTTCTATGGGCCTAAGGAAATCTTCAAACAAGCACAGGAGTATCCATCTGAATTGCAACATTGTGAGGGCTGCCGCAGTCTGGGTAATCTCAAATATTTAAGCAATGAACATGATTCACGAATCTCTTTCCTTTCGTCTCAACAATCTCTGATGCAGGATATTGGAGCTCTCCTTAAACATGCTTGTGTAAGGTAATTTGACAAAATTCTTTTATATATGTGTATATATAGTTATTAAGACAAACATTATTGTACTAACATTATTAGTAAAATATAACTTTCTTAGGAGTTTAAGCTGTGAAGTACATTCTGGAAAAGAAGGAGTTTGCTATTTTGGTGATGAATCAAGAGGTCATGTTTTAAGTTATACTTTTTCTCTAAAAGATGCACAAGTATGAAATGTTTTACATATTTGTATTATGAAAATGTCTAATTTTAAATAAAAGAAATATGTATTTGTAGGCTAGAGGATTAAGAAGGTGGTGCAGCTTTATAGTATTCATGAGAGACAAACAATTTTTATTGAATATGTGGCCTTTTCTTGTAGATAATTTGCAGGAAGTTATTCGGGAATTGCAGGATCTAGCAGAAAAGAAATACAATGCTGAAGAAGCTGAGTGTCCACAGAGGGTTGTTCGCTTAGCAACAGCTAATGGTGGACCAGGATCTCAGCCAAGTACAACTAAGCAAACTAGAGCTCTTAGTGAAATAACAAATGAAAAGCATGTGTTTGTAAGGTAAGACAATAATCTTTAAAATTAGAAAATTGTAAAATATTTTAAAAGGTATTTAACACATTTAATTACTGTTTTAGAATCCATATGTGGTTTGTTTGGATATTAAGTGCTGGAGCAAGACATTTTATAGAAATATTACCCATGAGTTTACTGGATGAAGAAGTGAATTTTACCATAGAACATCATTTAGGTAAGATTTTAAAATAAAATTTAATTCAACTCACGATGTGTTTATTCTTAATATTTTAATACTTTATTTATTTTACAGAAACTGAAGAAGGCTTTACATTGGTTAATGCAAAATCTCCTGTTAATTTAAGTGTAGATGCTCGAATATCTGATTTTAACGAAGTGTCAAACTTAAATCCTATGTCAATTTTACGAAAGTTAAGACGAATGTTAGGACAAGAACAGTTTCGTCAGATTTTATATGCGGTTTTAATTGGCGTGCAGATTCTTGTACGAGGTCCACCACCAAAAACTTTGGAATCTTTATATGGTTTATGCTCACTAGTACCAAGAGCATGTCAGAGAGTGAAAACTCAAGCACAAGAGTATTTGGATTCCAATACGTGCAATTTTATTAGTAGGCATTTTCTGTAATCGCGCGTTATAAATTTTCTTTTTAAATTATTAAACAAAATAATTTGTTGATATTGGGTTTTTAGGTGTAGATACATCAGTGGCAGTGCCTTTACCATGTGCCGAAGTTTGTAGGCTAGATATTTTGCCTACAGAACACAGGTCAGAAAACACGAGATCTCATATGATTAGATGGACAGGCATACTTCCACCAAAACTTCCCACTCTACAAATTCAATTGGAAAAATCGATTGAAAATGAATTGTTAGTTGACTCTGTAGTGAAACTACATTTTAAATCTCTGCAAGCTGAATGGATCAAGTATGTTTGAAATTTCATGCTTTATATAAATTTTTCACTTTGAACATTTAGTAACTATCATTTTGGTTTGCAGTATCGCAAAAGTTATTCATGCTATGCATGGCCGGGGTCGACGAGGCGATTTGGGAAGGTTAATGATGAACTTAGGAGTCGGTCCACAGGACCAAAAACTTTTGGATGCCTGGTCTATGGGTTTACCCTCGAATCCTGCATGAATTGTAAAATAATTTTTTAGAATCTTTAAGCAGTATTTATTGTTAAAAAGTTTATAAGGTTATATATTTTTGTGTAAATTTCTCGTGTGTTCTTGGTTGTGCTCTTTTTTATTTATCAGTAAATAAAATTAACACTTACGTTATTTACATTTATTTACGTTAATAAAGTAATATTACAAATAAATAAAAATAAATAATTTTAAATAAGCGTTACGATTTAAATCAAATACATGATTGATATTTTCTATAATTATTCAATTTTTTAGTGTTTCAAGGTGAATTCGGTATTATTAATTTTTAATTATTTGTTTTCGAATATTTCATATTTTTATATTTTTTGATAAAAGAATTTTTATTCGATATATAAATATTTTTACATTTTAATTTTGAAGTATTATTTTTTATTTTTATACATAAATTGCACATAAATTGTACATACGTTGTATGTAAAATACGTGAAAAGTATTAATTTATCCAAACACTATACCTACGAGACTACTTATATTAAGTTACAACTCTTGCGAGAAGCCTCTTCCAATACACGTGCGTTTCGGTATTGAAAACTGATATCTATGAAATAGATTCATTAAAGGTTTCTATGAGAGGTAGACTAAGTACACACTATTAGACGTTTGCATCAGAGATTGCATGATTACGTTAATCAATAAATTGAAAAACTTTTAAAAATATTTCGAAAATTTCTTTGTATTATTTAGAAATTAATACAGTAAATTCAATCAAGACATTAAACTTTTAATCAATATAAAAAATAAATATATGTTCGATAATAAATTTAAAATTTGAAAATAAATAACTAACTAATAAATATTAAATATTTTTGTTTCTTTAAAAGTTTATAAGCAAAGAAATTTTTTCGGATGCAAGTGATGTGGGAAATGATCGTTTTACAACTTCCTACCATTATCTCTTATCTTTCACAGTTCAAAGAATTTAAACTTAAACGAAATTTTTATCTGACATCCAGTTATCGCTAAAATGCTTCCTTCCTACTTTTATCATAGCTTTAAAATTCAAACTTTAATTATTTAAAATTTTAGTTACGGCAAAATAGAAGGGGAAAAGGATCAAACAAATAAAAATTTCATCATTTATAGGAATATATTTCACGAGCTAAACGTGAGCCGACCAACATCATATTTACGAGTTGCCTTCAAAATTTCGATCATTCCTTCGAAAAGCAGCGCACGTATAAATAAATATTCGAACATCACGCAAATCGTAAAATTACTCCAGTGCCGCCGCTCGCGGTCGAGCCAGCCGACAAGTGTTGACATCCTTATAAAAAATCGCCACACGTACGTACACGTACACACCCACAATTGCAAATATGGCGCGTTTTCCGTCTCTCTCGGGCCACATGTGCAAAGGCATCGCGCACCGCAATCTCATGTCATCGTGTGTAAATACCACGTAAACGCAGAGAGCAGCTGTCATCACGTGTGCTCAGGTCTATACGTACGTATACGGCTGACTCCCACCCAGAGCTCTGACGACGATCATTAAAGATACTTACATCAAAGGATTCTTTTCAGTCCACAAGGAAAACTCGGGAGGCGCAGCTGTGCGCCGCGAGAAAACAAACAGCCTACCTATATACATATCAGTTACGAATATACATTGCATTTGCACTCTCGCGCGCGCGCACGCTCTCAGTATTTACCCTGAAAAGAAAGAGGCCTATAGCTGTACATAATACGTCGCAAAGTGGGGAGTTTCGCTTGAGTAAGACAAAGACGGAGAAAGGCGAACTTACACAGACGGAGTCACGGAGTCTGCGATTCGGGTGTAAAATGGTGGTCGGCCGCGAGGAGGAGTCGTGCTGCTGCTGCGACACTGCTGATGTGTACGTGGAAGATTAAGAGTCCGCGCAGCAGCAGCCCCGAGCGACGTAGAGAAACGTCGAGCAGTAGCAGCAGCAATTGCGATCCACCAGGAGGCGCCGGACGAGCAGACGACGACGAGGAGGAGCGGAGGCGGTGGTGGTAGTACTTGGTGCTGCCCGCGGCTCCGCTACCTGAGGCTCATCCGACGCAGGCGAAGACGAACTGGTAGCAGACGTGCTCAACAGCAGCACCAGTTGAACGACAGTCAGACAACAGCCGCGAAGACGGCGAGCAGTAGCAGTAGGAGGCAGTCCGAGCCCGCGGCTACCAGGATGGCCGTGGCCGAGGTCAAGGTGCAACATGGGAGCAAAAAGGGATGGCTTTTCAAGTGGACCAACTACCTTAAGGGCTATCAGCGTAGGTGGTTCGTCCTCTCCGATGGCCTCCTTTCCTATTATAGGTATGAATGGCCAGGGATTTAGCTAACAGTTGTTTTAGGGTCTGCTGGTGTGCGTTCATATTCAGGAGGAAATTTGTTTCTTCACGACTTAGCCTCCCACCAGAGAGGATGATAATGCAATTTTGCTGTAATATTGTCACAGGCTTGTAATTTTGTAAAGCTTACAATTGACTGTCAGGCTTTCCTGTTTGCTCTTCTTTTATTTTATTAAATAATATAAAAAATATTAAATTTTATTAATAATATTGCTTATAAAATTTTTGTGTTTCTAAATCTGCTTAATATCTTATTTCTGCTATTTCAATGTTAAATATGTTTTAAACTAAAGATACAAATTATTGTGAGTTTTTAATATATTACATATAAGATTCTTCTGCAATAACAACACATTGCTTAAAAATAATCAAATCAAATAAATATTCATTTATTTTCTGGACTTGATAAAATATATAGACCAATATAGCCTTATAGCCTGACTGTGTATAAGGAAAATTTGATATTACCCTGGAAAACAATATTACAGCAATAATACAGTATTATTAAATTTTAATTTTGCCCTCCAACTACTGAAAATATTTCTCTGCAGTATGTCTATTTAAAGGATTCATTTTGACTATAAGTAAAATGGGAAAGTATAGGAGACTATTGGACCTAGATATTTTAATTCTCATATATATTGGCATTAATATTGTATATTATTATAAACTGTGAAATATCAGTGTTTAACAGGAAAATAAAAAGATTGATTGATCATATGAAAAGTAATGTGATGGTATGTAAAGCAACATGCTTAACACAAAGAAAGTAGGTCAAGTAGATTGATTCATTTTTTGATGGAAAAAATTCTTTTAAGTGAATTTAAATAAATTTAGAGCATTTTGTACGTATCATAAAAGAGTGTAAATTTATTTTTATAATTTATAGGTTAAAAATATGAATCTAATCAAATTAAAGTGTTTTATTAGGATGAGATATGTATGTTTTTCCTTTTACTATGATTTACATGCTTATGACAAAACGTACAATAAGCACAATCAGTAGCATCTAACAAAGTAAATTTCAAACATTATATAATACTTATTTATTACTAATTTAAAATAATGAACAGTCATAATGTTCAATCAAGGTAGCATTGACATTGAGCAATGTATTAAATTCTCAAGTAACACTTAATCACATTATTGGCACTCTGTATTTCATTAGATCTTTAAGTAAATTTTATAAAAAATGTATGCTTCACATTATGTTACTCAAATTATTGTTAATAATAATAATTGTTAATACTTGAAAATGTTATTCTATAATATTTTTAAAATTTCTCTTAACTAAAGTAGTAAATACTTATCCTTAAGATAGACATATACTCAAAGAATTCTTTCCAATAGTATCTCATCCCATTATAGATAATAGATTGGAGCCTTGTGTTCTGCCTACGAACGGTTCCGACTATTTGGCTCCAGCAAGGCAGATTTCGGAATCGTCAAAGCAGCTGCTCATATCTAAGATTCACATAAATAACACGGGTGCTCTTGATCAGTAAATTGTGTGACAGTTTAACAAGTGATTCATGCATGTATCTAGATTAAATTCTATATACATGCTGTACTATCTACATAGATATGTTACTAATTCTTGTCATTCTTACTACATAATCTGTTATTTCTTGAAGGATAACAAAGTAGTTTAAAAAACACCGCTTTTAAATTTCTGAAATATTTTATTTTGAAAATTCTGCTTTGGAAATATAAAATATTACTATAAAGTGTTTTTGTTGAATTGATCAAATTTGAGTATCTTTCTTTCTTAAATTTTTTTAATTTTATTTTAAATAAAAAATTAGATTTGCTGTAGAATTTTTCCATAACAGTAAAACAGAATTTACTACCTATCAATACAAAAAAAAAGTAATGAAAATAATTTCAAGGTTAGCAAAAATCTATTTATATCTGTTTGACACTTAACTATAAAAAAGAACATAAAAAGAATAGCCCAATTTAGGTTTATAATATGCTACCTTCAAAAGATTCTAAGGTGTACTATTTGAAATGTTATAGTAACATTTTAATATTCAAATAATACAAAACAGTAAAGTTTCTGTAAAAGTAAAATAATTAAAACTTTTGCTTTACAAAATAAAACATTTCAAGAATCTAATTGAAAATAGTTTTTAAATGTAAACCCTATTAATGATAGTAATATAACGTAGTTAATGATAGAGTAAATGTAGGAAATTTGAAATTAGTAAAAATTGAGTACTAAAAAAAGGACAAAACATGAGCTTTCCAAAGATAAAGAATACCAAAGAAATCTTCAAATTGAATTTAGTGGTTTAATACACAGAGAGAAAGGAAAAATGTCACACTATGCATGACACTTCATCCATATTTATTGCTTTTACTTGGGTGCAAGTCTTTTTAGTTTTTTACATTCTTTTTATTTTTTTCACCATAATTATTATGTATATATTTTTTTAATTTTAATAATTATTGCTGATTAAAATTACCTTGATTGCTTTAATAATTTATTTTTAAACTATGTTGCACACAGCACTATTGAGTGATTCTTACAAGACATTTCTGGGTAAGGTGCGTTTTATACACATAAGAATCGTACACGTAAACATTGTACACAATTTAGCATGGCCCAATATATCT
>JAWWEM010000027.1:4820654-4878359 GCA_035582935.1 Ormyrus thymus
TATAAATTTCACCAATGTTAAATTGTGTACAATGTTTACGTGTACGATTCTTATGTGTATAAAACGCACCTTGCCCATTTCTGTCTAATTAATGTTCTCACTTAACAAATATATTATAGTCAATGCAAACTCCATAAAATATAATTAAAAATTTGCAATTAGCAGATATTCTAGTAATTGAAAAATCACTAATAGTCAGCATACGAGGTGTGCTCTGCCAGTTAAGTAACAGCACTTCTAATTTTGTTTATTTAAAGAAGTTATTTTATTCGCGTGATTAAATCATTTTATGTCTGTATCATCAATGGACCTGGATAGTATATATGATGGCATATTGACCTTGACATTTATGGATTATTTGCGATGTAATATTTTTTAATGGAATCAAATAATTTGTTAATTAATATGCTAATATACTCGATCCAGAACCAGTTATCATTGTCATTTCGTGTCACTATCATTCCTCATCAATTGACCTGAACCAAAAAAAGAAAAAATATAGTCTGCTTGCAGCCAGACTGAGTCATCAATTAATCCAAAAAATTTATTAGAATTTAATAAAAATAAAAGGTGCAAACATTAGTCTGCAAAGATAAAATAAAACTGTTTTGCCTGAAAATTCAAAATTTTACACAGTGAACAAGGGTCTGTATTGTTTTTGTGGACTGTTTAGGGCTGAACCAACAGGGGGGCCAAAGATATCGACACGACGCAAGCGGAGAGCTGGCAGAGCCTCCGAGTAAGTAAAAAAAATAACAAAATCTGAAACGCTGATTACCCTGATTTTCCTTTCTACAAAGGCATTTTTTCTTAACAACCAACAACTATTTAGATTTTTCGTTTCATTTTTTGACAGCCCTTTTGCATATCATTTTACTAATGTAATCATTCATTTCTTGTGTTATTCTCAAATGGAATTCTGAATTCAAATATTCGAAATTTAATGACGGTTTCAAAAAATTATTACATTTGCTTTTCTAGTACTTCTGAATTTGGATATTAGAAATTGGAATTTCTGTATAACTGTTCTTTTCTTGTCTGTTCATTTATATATTTTTTTTTAACTTTTTTTTTGTTTCTTTTAACACTACGCAGAGGAGAAGCATTGTTATGTCCTTTTACCTTGTTTTATTAATTTGTTGTATTATGTACCATTCCCGTTATCTTTGTAAGTTTGGTCTATTTTGTTTGTAACGTACCATCAACTTGAAAGTATCAAGTATATTACACAATACCACTTTGCACCTGCATTATTTTCTTAGAGTCATGTAGTTGCATAATACAACGTAAGGCAGAATCTTGACCAGAATATCATGGAGCTTTTAAGTGGACCTTTATTATTAAAAGATTGTGTATCATCGTGCTCCACTAAGTAATTAACTTCTTTTACCTTGCAAAAGTGTCACACAAGAATTTCAAATATTCTGATTACTTATGATGCTTGTTACCATACAATCTATGGATTTGATTGAATCAGAAAAGCCGGAACCATTCGTGTTTGATTAACAAGTTTCAGCCGTCTTGCTATAATCCCTATCTGTGAAGCATTTGCTTGAAACTTCGGCAACGGAAGTTATACCTCAAGGATATAAAATACCCATACTTCACTTTATTTTCAACACCAGTAGAAACTTTAGCTTCTTTTATTTGGGTGTTCTGTATCTTTTTGTACATAAATATTAAAATTTTATTTTCTGCATGTCTGGGAAAGGATTTTCTTAATATTCGTACACACGACGAAGCCAGAAATTAGCCGCTTAACGGGAAGCAGAAGCATTGGTTCAGGCGATGCAGTCTAATCATTTGCTTCCTAGTAAAGAAAATACTAAAAAAAAGGGGGCTGCTTTGCTGGGCTAAGGACGACTCTATCCTCTTTAAAAACGGCTCAAATCTAAAAAAAAAAAATTAAAGACGATCTTGCAAAAGAAAGAGGAAAGGCTAATGGTGCGTTGCTCTAGGAATCCGGGGGAAATGTCGCACACCTGCCGGGGCACGATTTCGTTACACGGGGCCTTAATCCACACGGTCGACGCGTGCACCTTTGTCGTCAGCAACGGCGGCACGCAGACTTTTCACATCAAGGCGGCCACCGAGGTCGAGCGGCAGGAGTGGGTTACTGCACTCGAACTTGCGAAAGCTAAGGCGATTCAAGCCATGGAGTCCGGTGAGTCGACAATTTCATAGCATTATTTTTACTTGAAAAATAATCATTCTTAGCGGCGAACTTTTCTGTAAAGAACGGCTAAATATTGATTAAATTTCAATAATTCAATGAAACAAAGCATTCAAAACATTTTTCAAATACTTGTACATTATACCAGAATCTTTAGACCAGAAATTAAGCACGTTTAACTGCGTTCCGCTTTTAAACTTTACTTAACTAAACGAATAAATACAGAAAAACGCAAAGATAATATTTTAGTTTTTTCTAGAATCTAAATAAGCCTACAAGGATATAATCTTACATTGTATATTACAAGCGAAAAAGAAAACGAGAAAAAAGTAGACGATCAGCAAAAAATAGCAAATGTAGAAAAGAATTGATAGTTCTTGTGAAAGAAAATTCGAAGAATTGATAATTGCGGAAAAAATTGCAGCTATGGGAATGTCAAACATTTACAGCAATTATCGCGATTATGCAATGGCTACACTTGTTGTTTGCTTAGCCGCATCAACCTAAATTACAGAAACTGCTTTCGGCAAATTAATTTAAAACGGGAATATGTTTTGAAAACGCGTCAATTACAAGGTTATTTTTACACTGCTCATTTATTGACCAACGAATGTTAAAGTACTGGAAAGTAAAGTGCCAAAAATGGCTTGCATTTACGTAATAGATTAAAAAGAAATCGGATAGATGTTTCGTCAGTCTTACATATCCCAATACAGATATAAGCAACAATTCACGTGATAAGTGGTCTTAAAATATCCTTTAAAAATGAATAAGCAGTTAATTAGTTTTAATTGCAGCTCGAAAATTGAGTATGGAGCCTGCAATTTAACAGAAGTCCTGAAATTTCCAACAATGAGTAGTTACACGCTTGATTATCAGAAAGAAATTTCGTTGGATTCCGTGCCAAGTGCGACTTTGTATATCTGCACTTTACAGATCAGTCTGGATTTCCGTGCCAATTTTGTCAGACACGCAACACAGTGCCCCTTTTTAGAGCTAAAAACTTTGGCACCGTGAGCCTGCAACTTCAACTTACGAATTATTCCAAAAAATTTTTATTTATGTATTTTTAGTTTTGAGAATATCTAAATATTCAAATGATTTTTTTTAGTAAAAACCCGTTCATGTTAAAATGAAAGTAATTTGCAGGAATTTTTAGTTAATAAAAAAGCATAGGAATTTTTTTCACTATTTCGTGGGCTCAAAAAGTAAAAGTAAAAAAAGTTTATTTGTAAAGAACCTACAGAATTGTATTTTTAGAAATGTTGTGAAAAAGATTGACCATCCAAAGTGAAATATTGTTTTCCGGCAAAACTCTTTGTTTAAGAATAAACTGACTAATTAACCAAGGTTTTTTAAATTTAAAACAAAATTTTGTAGGCTATTTATATTAATCACAGTTCATTAAAATCTTGATTACATAAATTAATTTTTGCAAAAAATATAAAGTTATGTAAGTCTCCAACTTCACAAAGTATCTATGTAATTAAAGATTTTTATTCTAATTATGAAAATAGCGAATAACACAAACATAATATCTCAGTTACTACGTTGGCAAAGCATTTGCACTGTTAATTGAGTCAGAATACGTGGAGGGAATGAGTTTATAAGCAGAAGCAATAAAATTTAATATTGTTACATTATTTAATAATGATCGTTTATAAAATAATATTCATTGGATTAGTCAATTTTAAACTGCAGTTTTAACTTTTTCATAAATTTTTTCTTTTTATATTGGAGAATTAAAATGTAAAAATGATAAAACTCGTATATTTTTGTGAAAGCCAACAATGAGACAAATTAGGACATCCAAGCAGTAGGGTTTTTTAAGACTGACAGTGCAGTAATTTGAGAGTGCACAAAAGTTTACTTGAAAATATTGTATTATTTCCTCAGTAGAAAAAAAACTATTTTATAACATTTCTCTGTATAAAATACACGTATTTCCTTTATTTAGTCTTTAAAGTTAAAGAGGTAAAAAAGAAATTGTTGCGAAGTATCAAGAGCTCACTCAAAAAGAACAATAAACATATTGTCGATACATATCGCTTACTCTTTACTCGTAAAGAGTTTATTAATAATGTTTTGAATGCTTTAACGTCCAATACGTAGAGGCGTGAATAAAAAAACTGAATGAAAATGTGCATGCTCAGCCCTTTACAATGAAACCTGCCCCAAAAGCAAAGACTTAGTAACTAAGGCGGGGGCGTTTGTCTCAGAAGAAGACGAGGAGGAATTCCAAGACAACGAGAACCAGATGGGCGACAATGTGACGACGATCAAGGACCTGACGGAGCGGCTCGAGACGCTACAGAAGTGGAATGACCTATTGACGAAGCGGGGCACGCTGCTACAGCGAGCGCTCAACGACCTGGAGTCCCTTGACAACATCTCGCCCGAGCTCGCGGTCAAGATCAAAGCCATCAACGAGAAGGCCACCCAGTTCCGAATCGCCGCCAATGCCATGATTAAAGTAATCCAATCCCACTCTTTCCTTCTTATCGCCTAAAAAGCACTGATAAAACGATCTTGCAACCCGTTTCTTTTATTTTACAAGTTTTATCGTGCCGTGAAAAAACTTACCTAGTTATGCTTTTAGACTTCATTCCTCCGATTTACTGTTTCTTCGAAAATTCTGAATTATATACTGAGTACCTTATAAAATTAATTATTTTCCTAAACAATTGTAAATTCTTCTGTTCTGTTTTGAAAAAGCAGCTTATTTCAATGAAACTAAATGACATTTTGGTGCTTTCAGTCGAGCGACGAATACTTGACATTGGCTCAGCAGCAGGAGCCCAAGTGGAAAAAGATGCTGCAGCACGAACGCGACCAGAAGGTGCGAATAGAGAAGATGGTGGAACAACTTGCGCGACAACACTCGCACCTTGAGGAGGCAGCCCAACACGCCCTTCCGCCACCCAGCCAGGGTGGACACAGGCCTAGCCGTAAGTAATTATTTATTCACTGCCTGTTCTATGCCTGATCGTTTTTTTCCTTGTGGAAGTAACCTTTTTTTAAAGGTGTATATCATGAGGTTTCTTGTGCCTTTTTAAAACATTGGAAATGATTCTCGTCAAATTTATGATCAGAATATCCTTTCAATTTGAATCCTTTTGTATTTCATATATTGCATTAAAACAATTTTTATAAGTGAAAGATGTGTTTGCTAGTTGCCAAATATATTCTTGTAAATTTATACTTTATCAGTAATTATCGATGCCGATAAGGTAGAACGTGCTTGTCATTTTACTTCCTCCGTTATCGGCCAGGATTCAACTTTAACACAATTAGATAATAAAACTTTTATACTCAAAGTTTAAAAATAGATAATAAAAAGTTCATAATTGGTAGTAATCATTTAAATCGTGACTTTTGTTTAAAATAACAATAAACTCCTTTTCCTGTATAACTATAAAATAATTGTTTATTTACACATTTATAAGACATTTAATTTATTTATCGATTTACATTTTATATAAATTGATCAAGGTGTCTACGTGTTTCTATTTAAATTGACAAAAATAAAGAATGTTATCTAATTAGTTAATTACCATCTAATGCTGTCTATATTTAATTTGCATCTAATATATACTTCTAGGGCTTTAAATTGCTCTGTTTACTTTAGAGCACTTACGGCCTTAAAGTAAATTTCAACCCACTTTTAAAATTATTTAAGGTCACCTTTCACTCTCAACCTTATATTCTCCAAAAAAAATTATTCAAAAAGCATTTATTTTCAATTCTTTCATCTACATCTAATTAAAATTTTAATTTCTCTATCTCGAATTTCATTTACATTATTCTCCCTGAATAATTATGAAATTGTCCCGGTAATTTACAAGTGTTTCGACAACGTATGATAACAGGATCATCCTTCTAAATTGGCTCAAAACAAACGAAACTGATTCGGGGCGCAGGCATATGTGTCGGAAAAGCCGGTGCAGCATATTATCTCGTACATTCTACAACGTAAAGCCTTATGCTTTTCAAAACAAACAAACAAATCCCCAACGTCTAAAGTGACCGGACAGAATCGGAAAATCAATAATCTCAACGCCCTCACACGCTGCTCTGCCCACATTTTCTCGAATTAAAACAATTGAAGCGGACGCGGGAATTCGAACAATCATCGCGAATTGGCAATATTTGGAAAATTTCGAAAATGTAACATGAAAATTTTAATTCATGCGAAAAATTTAAATCATGGGTTATTGATTTTCGTAAATTAAGGATTCTTTTAGAAATTTATTAGCGTTGTAAAGCGTGCTATTTAATCAAAATTTTATAGAACTATATTTGAAATAAATTGTTCAATAAATTGCTTAAGTGTTTCATAAATTAATCATGTAACAAAAATAAACACTTGTGTAATTTATTCCTAATTGTGTAACAGTTTTAGTCTAATTATTTATTTATTCTTGCGGCTAGTATTTTATAACTGACTATAGTTAAATGCGTTCTATAGTTTCCAATTCCTAAACTTTTACGTACATTCATTAAACTGTACACTGTCATAGGCAAAATTAAACATTTAAAGCAATATTTAATTCAAAGCACTTTAAATGTTTAACGAGGCGAAAATGTCTAAAGAATGATCAAATTTTTAACAAAAAAATATTTAAAAAAGTGTAAAAGATATCCGCAATTCTAATAAAGCTGTAATTGCCTCGAGTTTACTTTTTATCAAATAAGGTTTTATTCATCAGTAAAAATAAACCTTCTTCCAAGTAAAACTAAATCGATAGTTAATTAATCTAAAAGCTTTCTAAGAGAAATTATAGTAGTAGTTAAAAAAAGCGAAGAGAGCTTTCCGGCTTTTTTTTTAAAAGCAACTCTAATCCTTCTAAAAAAAACATTCAAAAAATAGCCCATCGTCCTTAAATCTCGGAGCGCATACCAGATGGCGATCGAACGCTTTTCCAATTGCGCACAGAGGCGGCGGTGGCGCGGGTTGCAGCTTGCGCTCGAGCTCAGTCAGTGGTCTCGCGCGTGTGCGTCATCGCCGTCGTGTCGCGAAATCCTCTCCTCCTGTTCCTCCTACTCCTCCAGCGATGCTCACTTCTATGTGTGTGAGCGCGGCTGCTGCTCTCGAGAAAACACTGCCAGTCCGGGTTTGGAATTAAAAAGGCGCGCACAGGTGGCCTCGCCTGTGACGTCTCTCTCTCTCTCGAATTAACCTTCTTTCCTTCTCCTGCAGTGCGAGCGAGACAACATCTCCGGGCGCGCTTGCATGTGCGAGAGAGGAGTCGCGCGTCGTCTGTACTTCTATATCTATCTCGCCTCACCGACACGAAGAGGGAGAGAGAGAGAGAGAGAAAGCACGAAGTATCGTGTTATAGATCGTGTCTGAGTGCTGTCGGGCTTTAGTTTTTAAGGCTGGAGCCCGAGGAAGTCGCCGACGAGGCCCGCGAAGATTACGACGGCGAAAAACGAGCCCCCAGCAACGAAGATTTTCAAGGTTTCTGCCTTTACAACTTTGGCTCTCTGACCGTTTCTTCTGTCTCCTTCTCTCTTTCTCGCTTTGTAACTACATCCTTGAGGTCTAATGATATGTCAGAAAATAGATTTGCCTCTTTTCTTTTATTCCGTGCTAAGCTTGAGTGCTCTGGTCCTTTGCAGACCCTTCACAATTAAGGGAGCTTTCTGGTGACTTTGCTTTGGAAATGCTATTTCTTTTTAGAGCTGGAAATTTCAAATTTATGGATTGAAGAAGATTAGTAATAGATATTGTTGATTCACTTGACGAGGTGAGGTAACAAATGAGGAAACTGTTGATTCATTGAGTATCTTTTATAAGTGTGACAAGTGAGGATCGCTCCAAGATTAATTAAATTTTTGTGTTTATTCTGTCATGAGATTGTTCTTAGAAGCTGAAAAGTTCTTCAGTGAATGCAAATTGGTCTTTTGATTTTTGGCTTTGTGTTTCATCAAGAAATCAGTTTTTTGTTTTCTACTTTTTTCAATTTCTATATTTAAATGCTTTCAAAAGCCCAAGAATGGGTTAGTCTACTAACCACACATTTCACAAACATTTCTATTGATTTTTTACCTGTCTTGATTCTGGCAGAAAATGTTGATTCTGAATTCTTAAAATGAGTGATTAAGATAACTGCCTTTTGAACTTGTAATTAGTTGCAAATGTAGCTTTGTGATGTTTACTAAATTCAAATTTTCTAGCTTGCTGTTATGAGTGAAGTAGTTTTACAATTGACAATGGAATAAGGAAATAGCTCATCAATATGAAGAAGGAATCATTGTAAATTTATTGAATAAGCTGGTCAGAATTTTTTCAATGTCATTCAGTTATCTTATCCAAGTGATAAGATTTTTCTTCTACTGTGTTTTCAATGAAGTTAAAATAATTTTAGTCTTTTGGACTTATTGAGACTGGTCATAAAATATATTTTATGTACATTAAGAAGAACAGTTTTTCATTAACCTTATAATTATTTTTCAACTAGTAAATAAAAGATTATGCAGAGAGTTAAATTTTATGCAAAGTAATTTTATTAATTACATTTAATTAATCATTTTTGAATAATTAAAAATAGTAAAATAATTATTTATTTACTTCAGGAAAGAAGAACTTCTAATGGAATCTTGATGAAATTCGTGTACTTTGGAGGTTGTATCATTCTTTCTCTTTCTGTTTGGCTTTAGCTTCTATTGCAAGTATTCCCTGCCAGTTTTCTCAGCATCAGAGTTGATATCTATAATTATTCACGAGGGCACGAAAGTCAACGTGAAACGTCGATATTTATCGCGAGTGCCGTTTTTATAATGAATATTTTGAAAATTTAATTTCGATAATTGAATACTGCTATTCAAAAGATGTTCCTTTCCATTAGTGATATCTCATTCATTAAGTATCTTTAATTTAGGTAAGATTAAGTATCTTATTTCTAATAAGAAAGAGATAACAAAAGATTACTTTGTGCAATACTGAAAAGGCAGGCTTTAAAATTCTGAATACCATTTATTCTGATGATTATTAAAATGATTCTTAAACAATTAATTTCTGTTAACCATGATAAGCAGAAACTTTAATCCTGCTGTAAACATTCTTCAATTTAAAATGTTTATATAAAAAAAAGATTAAATTAACAGGAAGATAAGAGAATCTTTAAATATTTGGTGCTTACTTTGTGAAAATTCGTGACCAACAGAATAAATATGCTGTTTTTTCTAAATATTTGAGTGCCTCTCACTGAAAACAAAGAACTTTCCTTAAAATGTGGAATTAAAAGTATCAAAAATTCTGTACAAATAACTTTAATTAGTGTGAAAAATAAACACAAATAATTAGATTGCATTTAAAAATATATATTATCTAATTTCAAATCTACTTGTTTTCCTTCAATTTCCTAATTTGGGATTTTCCTTATGTGAATAAACTCTCACAATTCAAGAATTATTTTACTGTTTAAGGAAATTTGAACTAGTTTCCTTTACATAATGTACTTAACGTTTTTCTTTTCTCATTATTGCAAGTTATAAAAAATTCCATTAGTTTGCTATGCATTATTGAACTGCCAAGAGAAAAAAAGGCTGATCTGTTGAGAAATAAAGTACTGAGTCTTAATTGTAAAATCAAATATCATGATGAGCTTACTGGAATTTCATCTAAATAATTTTATTTTAAGTTTTGAACACTCTTTTCTCTGATGATAAGTAACAGTTTTCAGAGAATATTAATCTATAAAATTATTTCCTTTTCCGCGAAAATGAATATAGGGCTATTTTTAATTTGTTATAAAACTGCTCGTATCGACGATATCGAATTACTATTATCGACTAAGCTCGCACTTAAGATATGGGCGAACATCAATTATGAATTTATCTATATAAGAACTCGTTTTCATCGTCTTTGCAAGTGATCGTGAAGTGGAACAAATTTATAAAAAAATATTACTTTGATTTTTCAAAGCCTTAAATTTCAAAACTTCAAAAATTTTTTCGGTTACCGAAACGATTTAACTTTTTCAATCTTGAAATAAGAATTGATAGTGCTTCTTCAATTTGTAAAATAAAATAATGCCAATCAATAATCTAAAAGAGAAGAATAATTGAATATTTTAATTGTTGCAGACGTAGCTGTGAACTCGTCGCCGAGCGAGGACGACGAGGACAACGCAGAGTTCTACGATGCACAGGAGTCGGACACGTTCACACTGAGCGTACCTGGCGAGGGCGTGAATTCGCTCGAGCCCGGCGAGCGCGAGCGCAACGACTCGCAGGCCAGCGACGATGGCTCGAGCTCCGAGGGCGACCCAACCCCCCTGCCAAACGCCGAGCAGAACCATCCTGATTATCATATTGTGACAGACTCCGTGGCCCAGATGGCCTCTTCCCCATGCGACCAAATTGACACCGTGAGTGTAACATTTTTAAATATTTTTTACGGTCTTTAATTTTAATAATAGAATGGAAAGACAAGAACGCAATCATACATACCGAAGAAAGGATAAAAATCAGACAAGAGTACACGTTCTCCTATGCATTGAAACACTTGTTTTATAGACATGACATGTTTAGAAAGCAAAATTTTCCACAAGAATTCAAGCTAAAAATTTGAATTTTGCAAAATTATTCACGCTTTGCAAGTTAACCAAAAGTTAGTATGCACTAGGTGACGGAAAAGCTTCTATAGGAAATCTATTTTTACAAATAGGTCATTGTCATAAAGATTTAAATAATAATAAAAAATTCAATTTTTGAAAGCATTGAAAGTTTTTAAATTTTCGTATTTTGCACAAGTAAGTTTATTATCTTTCACATATTGATTACATTTTTGGGACTATTTCGTGATAAAATAGATAAAGTTTGTGAAATTACTTACTTGTCTAGTCAGAAATTTTTTTATGTAACATGTTCGATTTTTCAATTATTTATTACTGAAAAAAGGCGAATATTTTTACTGTAAGAAGTTATATCTGAGTAATTTACTTTATTAGATCAAGCGGCGACTAGTAGATTTTATCTTTTTTCGGCAACTTCATACGGAGACTAAAAACTCGCGATCTAGAGATATGACACTTTCCTTATTAGTTTTGCTTATTTATTATTTTACCATATCAGAACTTTCAATTGACCGTTTTCAATTTAAAATAACATTTTCAAAAAAAATAAAATGTTTCACACTTTTAATTTTGATTAGTTTAATTTAATTATTTACTATACATCTAAAAACAGAATTGGTTATTTGTTATTTGTTAAAAATAGTTTAATAATAGTGGAAAATTAAAAAAATTACAATCAATTTGAGTAGGAAGATATTTTTTTTTATCACAATATAACATTTGAAAAATTCTATATTTAACTATTTCTCTTGTACTAAGCATTGAAAATAAACTTTATACCTCCAAGTCCTTCGCAAATTCGAATCCAAACTAAAAAACGAACCCAATTCATACGCAAATTAATCAGCTCGCTTTCTCGTGCGAAATTCTCACGGGTCTAAAACAAGTTTCTCGAAATTTTAACGTTCGCAGACGACGGCGGTTTGGCAGTCGAACAATGGCAGCGGCGGCATAAAAAGACAGCGTCGGACTCGCGTGCCGGACAAGCCAAACTACCCGATCAATCTTTGGAGTATCATGAAGAACTGCATCGGCAAGGAACTCTCCAAAATTCCTATGCCGGTTAATTTTTCCGAGCCGCTCAGTATGCTCCAACGGCTCACCGAGGACTATGAGTACGCCGAGATCCTCGATAGGTCAGTCCTTTATTTGCTCAATTAAGATCGATGATTTTCGTTATTATGTAGGAAAGGAGATTCGTTTATCTATTTTTTAAAATTATATTTATTATACGGCAGCGTGCACGTAATTTGCAACTAAGAATAGAAAGGGTACGTGATGTACGTTGAGTTATGGATGTACTTTTTCAGGTCTAATTTAAGACGTGATGCTAATGCTCAAATAGATTTTAATTTCAACGACAGATGGAAACTAAGTTTTTTCAGTCTTATTTTTAGGTATTTGAAAATTTTATCGATAAACATGAAGGGCACTTCAAAAAGATACTTTTAAAATATAAATATAAATAGAAGTGAAAAGTTTATAAAATGTGCAATGTTGGTATTTCATAAATTAGTGCTTAGTAAACCGATTTTTATTTAAGTTCTCTTAATACGGAAATCCATCCATTCATCCGCATGGATTTGAAAGATATCGATTCAAATGAACTGACATAATAGATAGATCAGATAATTTCTATGTAACTTTATGTTAATTAATATTCATTGTGATTATTAATGAGATGCAGTACTTTACTTAAAGCTTAATTAATAAGACTAAGCAGTAGAAAATATTGCGTTAATGCTATTTTTATTACCACGATATACGACCAGTCATTAATTTTTTCCATTCGATGACTACTTCTACTATCGCACAAAATGCTTTGCTGGACTAATACGTTCATTCGCAGCTTAGAGAATTTTAATAAAAAATTAACTTTTTGAAAAGCAAAAAGTATAAAAAGTTTAACACATTATACCATCTGCTCTAAGTAGAAACAAGCGAGATAATGAATGGTGAAATGGTTGTCGTAATCTCGTAAAAATTTTAAAGCTTACAAAATAAAAATTTAAAATAATTTATGGGCTTCAGTTAATTAATTTCAAACTTATATTTTGATAACGAGAAAATACTTTATTAAAAACATTTTCTTTCTAAAACATTTATGAATGTCTAAATTTTTATAGGCAAGAGTTTTCTAAAAAAATATAAGAAATAAAGCCAGTCTAAATGAAGCTTGTATATTTTTAAACCAAAACAGGGCAGCAGAATGCAAGGACAGCTGCGAGCAGATGGCCTATGTAGCGGCATTTACGGTGTCGAGCTACGCAACAACGGACTCGCGCACCGGCAAGCCCTTCAACCCACTGCTTGGCGAAACGTACGAGTGCGACCGCTCGGAGGACCTTGGCTGGCGTGCCATCTCCGAGCAAGTCTCTCATCACCCACCCATGGTAGCGCAATACTGCGAGGGCAGAAATTGGCGCTGCTGGCAGGAGTTCACCATGGCCTCCAAATTCCGCGGAAAGTATCTACAGGTACATTATATTTTCAGTTTATTGATAAAAAGTATACAAAACAAAAATAGAACCTGTTCAATTTTGTTACGAAAGTTCTCAGTAAAATTGAAAGTGTTAAAAATAGAAATTTTATTAGAGATTCTCTCTATCAAAACGTTTTCAATTTATTAGAGAAGAGTAAAACGCAGATTTTATTGAATTTAACGTTAGAATTTTCAACTATTATTTCTTAAATATTTTCTGTCAAATAGTTTACAGGAAGGAATAATAAGCATTGTTATTACGTATTAAAAAAATAAATATCGCTATTAACATGTTCTATTATGATTATTATAATTATTATTATTATTATTATTATTATTATTATTATTATTATTATTATTATTATTATTATTATATATTTTTTCAATAAAAGCTTCATCCGTAATCAGTAAAAGTAAGGAATTCAAAAACCTATTTAAAAATAAAAATTTTCAAAGAATTACTTTATATTGTAAAATTACAAGTCGCTATAATGTTCCTTCTAATTCTACCTCATACTTAATTATTCAAAGGAAAAATGTACATGAAAGTACACAAACTACGCGAAAAGTATAATATTTATTATAATAAATTTAAATAATTTTATTTATTGCAAAATGTTTAAAATATGAAAAATTTTTATTTAATTTTTATTTAAAGTTATAAAAGTAAAATTAATTTTCTTATCATTTTTAAAAATTTCAATATTTTGACTTGCAATTATAGTTTTAAATAGATTCTAGATGATAATTTGAATGAAAAATAGTCCGTAAGAATGATTAACTATCTATCAAGCAATCAATAATGCAAAAAGAAAGGAACACAAGCACGCCTTACTTTTATCGATTTAAAAAAAACGCCAAGAAAAATTCGCTATCAAAGCTTTTAAACACGATTGTGTTAAAACTAAAGAAGTATACAAAAGCTTGACTGCTTGATACTTAAAAAAATAGATTCATTTACTGAGACATATGTACATCTTTAGATAATTCCGTTGGGTACGGCTCACCTAGAATTCAAAGGCAGCAATCATCATTACACGTGGCGCAAGGTTACGACGACAGTGCACAACATAATAGTCGGGAAGCTGTGGGTCGACCAGAGCGGCGACATGGACATCGTTAATCATAAGCAAGGGATAAAGTGCCATCTTAAGTACATACCCTATTCGTACTTCTCGCGCGACAGCCAGCGCAAGGTCAAAGGAGTCGTCATGAATTCGAACAAGGAAGTCAAGTGGGTGGTCCAGGGTAACTGGGATTCTAAGATGGAAATCGCTCCAGTTCTTAGCACTTCCGGCAGTTCAGACAATCCGGTTTACAAGACTGGGCCCTACACTTGCGTCTGGAAGCGGCGAATGCCTCCGTAAGTTTCTTTTCATTTTTAAAATCATATTCTGTATGTTATAATACACATTAAATATTATTGTATAAATTGAATTACTTGTAGATTTTAAAAAATATTCTTTAAGTAACAAAATAATTGTAAAATTGAATATCTAGTATTTTATGTAACGACTTCTTTGTTTTTTTATTGGGAAACTTGCTATCTAATCAATGAAGATGGTTTTGATTAATAATAAAGTCTAGTCCTACCTAAATTTGTAAACGGAAAAAGCAAAGTTTCAAATTATAATAGACTACAAATGGATTTCTTAATATATATTGAAATTTATATTATTAATTTTTTTAACTTCAAAATTTGTTCGTAAATACTTTTCAAAACAGTGGAAAGTATATTATAAGTACTTTGAAGGCATGTTAAATAATAAAGCAATCATTGCGATGTTTACCCGTAGTACGTATACCGTATTGATTGTCTGGTTAGTTCCAGTTTTCATTTATTATACATTTAGTCGAGTCTATGTGACATTAATTTTTCGCTACTTCATTACATATAAGCAAATAAGTTTATACACAAAAAAATTACATTGAAACAATTTGTCTGTTTTCTGATCAAATATATAATTTTATAAAAGCGAAAAATGATACTTCGTAAAATCTATTGAGTTTTAGAGTTTAACAATTCTAATTTTTTTTTTTCTTTTAGTAAATTAAGAATTTTTATTTTTCTAATTACAGAGAAGACTGCGAGAAATACTATTATTTTACGGAATTAGCCTGTCAACTAAATGAGCCGGAGGAAGGCGTAGCCCCGACAGATTCGCGTTTGAGACCTGATCAAAGATTAATGGAGAACGGATTGTGGGACGAAGCAAATGCAGAGAAATTGCGACTGGAAGAGAAGCAAAGATCTGTGAGACGAGCGCGCGAAAACGATGCTGAAAAGTCGGCTTCACAGGGTAAATACCAAATGAATGGCGAATCATAAAAAGTCCATTTTTACCAAGGAAATTATTTTCTTAATACTAGTTCGGAGACATGTCTAATTTTAGAACTACTTTTTACAGGTTTACCTTATAAGGGTTATGAACCTGTGTGGTTTAAGAAGCAAGAGGATCCGTACACAGATAGTCTTTGTCACATATACAACGGCCAGTACTGGAATTGCAAAGAGAAACAGGATTGGTCCCGGTGTCCGAATATTTTTTAATTTGGCTACTTTTAATCTACACGTGAATTAACTAGCATTATTTGTCTACTCATCCGTTAATTCTCGATTAAGAAAAATACTGTTATTCAAAAGCAACCGGGAAGGACGATGAGTAATGACAGTTTGAGGTGGTTCATACATTGCTTTTAATCAAAGGCGAGTCAATAATGGGCTAATTCTTCCAAACTTTGTATAAAAAAATACTAGGAAATTCTCTTATATACACAATGATAATTAAAAATACACGCGGAGCTTCAACATTGTTTTTTGTACAATAAGATCATTATTATATACTTGCCAAGACTATCTTTTGTTACGCTTATTCATTTTTTACAAACGGACAAGCAAAATTCTGAAAGATCCATCGAAAGCCCTTATTTCCACTTTGAAAAACGAAGTGTTTCACTTTGGAAAATGAAGGAAGCAAACAATGAAGCCTACTTGATTGCGCAAAATGCAGAATTATTTTTATAATACAGTGAAACCTTAAAATGCTGCAAGATCCTGCAATATTAAAAAAAGCAGCATACGCTAATTTGTCTAAGCATGATTGTTTTATTTTTTGTTTTCTCGCGTATCACGTTCCAAAACGCGCATTTTAAAGAAATATTACAATCCACAACAGCCTTGGAAAACGAACGCAAAATAAATCTTGCATAAAAGAGAATAAGAAAGGTAGCAATGAATCCTTATCACTGAGAGATTAATTGTACAGAATTATTAATAATGGAGGAGTAGATCATAATTAGCATTCAATTTTTAAAACCGCGCCAATAACACTGCAGCTCTGCTATTGGAATCAGAAGCTATCGTGCTTTGACTTTACTTTAGAACAGTTCTTCTCTTGTTTGAGTAGTGAAGTAACATACGAGTAAATGTGCAGATATACCGATTATTGACAATTGCGTTTTCTTATGATTCACTTGAGTAATTACTTATTTGTTTAAGATTACTCGTCAACTTTTAAACAGAAAAATTAATAAATTTGGGAAAACTTAAAAAAAATTAGTATTACGTTTTATGATTATATTTACACATTTTAATATATAATTATTAATTTAGTTTAAAAGATTGACGGGTAGTTGAGTATTTGATAAAAAAAAAACAATAAATATTCAAGTGTTTTAAGAGAAATTCAGTTCATGACAAAAGATGCAATTGATAAGACTTTTAGGATCCTCTGGTTCGAAATTATAGTTAATATGTTGGAAGGAGTGACATTTTATATTGATATATCAAATTATTCCAACGTTTTATTAAATTTTTATATGAATTTTTATTTTCTACTGCAAAGTCAGAGTCTTTCCATTCTTATTCCAAAAACAGGTTGGGCAAATTAAAAAAGTTAAATAACTAAACTACTGAATGGTGAATGAGCTTCCAAACTCTTTGTTTAGGAAAGCTTTTTGAGCTTTATAATTAATTATTAAGAATTTTTTCCTGTCCATAAAAACATTTGTTAATACATTATATATATATATATATAAATAAATAAATATATATATATATATATATAAAAGTCTTGCGATTTATAAATATGAAATATAAACACGTATGTTGATATTATGTAAACAAACACATTGTATATCAAGAAATTTATAAGTATAAAGATTGTTTCGCTAAGCTACAAATAAAACGAAGAACGTGACTTCTAATTTAGTGAATATGAGCTGTATTTTATAGGCTCATTTTAAAAATATTCTGCACATACTAGATTAATTGTTGTTAAACGAAACAATCTATTTGCAAGGCAAAAATTTACAGAATACACCAATTGTTACATTACGTCTCAGGCTGTATTATAATTTTCATAGACGATAAGGATTTAAAGATTATATCTGTACACATAAACATAGATATGAAATTATTATACATAATATAATAAAAATATAATATAATTTAAAAGTTTTCACTTGTGGGTAGAAGCAACAAAAACAGTGTTTTGGAACATTTAAAGTGCTTGTACATTATATAGCTGCTGTTTGTTAAAAAAAGAAAAGGATGCATTTTTGCTGAGTGTGAAAATTCTTTCAGCGTACACAAACGTCAACATGTGCAATATAAAAAAAAACTGAATAAAATAAGCAAGAAGAAAACGAATGTGCAACAGAACACATCAGGAACTCTTGTTCGGAACATTGCTGGCATCGATGTTTTGTGCGTTAAGGGCGAGACAAAAGCATGTGTTTGCTTACTCGCAAAGAGCAAATGCTGCGTCGAGAGTTCCTAATAAGAAAAACCGTATCCGCTGGTCTGTAGTGCCTGTCATTTTATATTAACGAATAACAGATTTAATGGCAGAAAAAATATCATTTATTGAGAGACACTGTAAGTATTGTAATATATCTATTGATTTTCCAATGTAAACAAGAGAGCAAGAAAGATCGAGAGAAAGTAAGAGTGTGAGAGTGATGAGCGCGTGAGAGAAATTTAAGTTAAATGATGAAATTTACGTTAGACGACAAAGTGTATTATTTATTCATGATAAAACGAGAATAGATGATTTATTGATCGTGACTCGACTTTTATTTTAATACACGATATGATGGCGATAAAAATGAAAAATATGGATGAATTAGTTTGTATAGAGTGAAATGGAATCTGTATGAAGAAAATAAAGATTAAAAATCGTCAGTCTAACGAAATATTATTTGTTTATTTATTATTTCGCATTTACATAGTTACAGACCTTAAGATGCTGATTACAATCTCTTGTCAAACTATTCAATAATATTTATTTAATAACACTAAATCATTTTTTCGGAATTTTTGGCGCTACAGTTTCAGTTCAGAATTCAGATATAGCAATCGAATCCAGCGTATGGATTTTCAATTTTAACGAAAGCAAGCGACCTCTTACGGCTAAATTCTCACTATTTAGTAAACATAACCACAATCGAAATCATTGACATCATCATATCACACCTGTCAAGACCAACTTCATTTTTGTCAATCCACACTCGTATCGTGGAAATTTGACAAAAAACTAATATCAAAAATGATATAAAACTTCTTTTTTATCGATTCACCTAAAAAAATTTTATTAACAAACTTAAATTTATCGTAAGTACTACATTCTTACTAAAATGCAGCTGATTAATAAGCTGATTTATAAACGTTTACTCTTTTTAAATTAACGTCAATGAAACATTTTTTTACAGTTGTACGTAAAAAACCAAAGAAGCAAAAATGGTATGCGTACCTTGCGTGATTGTACCTATTTTGCTGCTGATATTCAGATTTTTGATTCAGCCCATTTTACTGAAATTTTGGTATAGAGGAGAAAAAGATGGCGAAAAGAAAAACGCACCCGAGTTAGTGAAAGAATGTAGCAATGGTAGGTGTACTTTAGGATGGAAAACTAAAGGAGAGCCAATAAAAGATGATTGATACTTAGGGTATCTAGCTAAATTATTGTTACTTTTTTGTACCTGATGATGGGAAAGATCACAATATTATTTAAGTGCAATATTTAAAAGATTTTAATAGCTTATTCTTCCACTATAGATGATCATTTTATTCCAATTTTTACTTCAAATTGTTACTGATTTTTAATTTATAAATGTTATCAGAAATGTCCTGTAATTTAATAATGTATTTAAATTCATTAATGGATGTTTGTAAATAAAGGGTAAAAAATAAACTGTGTTTTCAATTACACAAATTTTATTTATAAACAATTCATTTAAAAGTTATTCCTATCTTCCAGAAATGACATAGTCAGTTTCATTGATAAAGAAAGGAAACTCTTTTAAGTAAGAATCAAAAATGTTATAAAGCAATACAAAATCAACGTATGTTCAAGACATACACACATCTCTGTACAGTCTCACAATCTATTTATCGATCAACGTATTTTGTATCATAATAGTGAAGTAATAAAAATAGATCGTGTCCTTTAATATAAAATTATTTTCTCAGAAAAATATAAATACTGTTTAGATCGATAACTGTCTTATGATATAAAGTTTTTAAGTGCAAAAACTTTCTCTTAAAAACATATCTAACATTTTTAAGAAACTCCTATCTAAAGCTGTAAAATAGCAATTGGAATGGCACACACATTAATGAACAGCTTTAAGTTCAACTTCAAAAGTAAGCGAGCTATTTGGTGGGATGACTGGAGGAGATCCTTTAGCACCATACCTGAAATACACATTAACAATGATTAGCTTCTACATTATTCAAGTATAATTAAGATATATGGCTTTTATAAACTTACCCCATATTTGGTGGAATAACAATGCGTCTTTTGCCTCCTACTTTCATTCCTGCAATACCAACATCCCATCCTTTAATTACTTCTCCCTTTCCAAGCCTGAATTTGAAACCTTCCCCCTGATTCGTCTGGTCAAATTTCTTGCCATTCTTTAATCTACCAATGTAATATACTGTAATGAATTTTCCTAATTTGGCTGGTGCACCACCTCCAACTTTGATATCTTCTACTTGAACTCCACCTTCAATTACTCTTTTTTTCTGTTGGGGTTCAGTACCTTCTGATTTACTATCTTCCTTATTCTTTTTCTGTTTGCCTTCCTTTTCTGGCTTGGCATTTGTATCTTTGCCATTTACCATTTTATTTTTTTCTTTTTTATTTTGTTGCTGATTCTGTTGATTTTGTTGTTTGGTTTGCTCATTCTGTTGATTTTGCTTTTGTTTCCGTTTCTTTGAAATTTGTTGCTGTGGTTTCTCTTCTTCCTCTTCATCGTCATCACTCAAATCATCATCCTCTTCCTCTTCATCATCATCTTCATCTTCCTCACCCTCCAAGTCATCATCTGAATCATCTTCTAAAATACCCTCCATACCATCATTGTCCGAGTCAGACTCATCATCATCATTGTCTTCATCGTTTTCAATTTTTGACTTTTTGGCTGGTCTTTGTACATTCTTTCCTGTTGGAGGATTTAGTGCTTTCTTCTTTTTTGGGCCAACCACCAATTGTGGCATCTCTTCATCTTCTTCCTCATCCTCATCTTCATCATCATAATCCATGTCATCCAAATTTTCTTCTTCTGGGATCAAGTACCCAGTAAGATGAACATGACCCTCTCCATTACATGTGAAAGCAATTTTGGTTCCCTCTTCAAAGTTTAAATCTAATGGTACTTGCCATATTGAATCCTTTTGAAGTGTACACAAAAGATAGTTACGATTATCATAGCATAACATTACTTGTACCAAGCCTCCACCTAAAATATTATTTTATGTATCATTCATTTCAAATAAAAAATCAAATTTACATTTTTTAACCAAGTATTGCTTTACTTAAATTAATACAAAAGTTTCTTATAAACTCATTAAAAATGATTTTTCTATATTGTTTCCTATTCTAGTAAAGTATTAAATAAATTCTAATAAAGTATTATTTTTTAGAAAAACTAAAACGTGTTTTTAAATTTCCTTTCGAATCTAACATCATTTGTAGTCATTTCAAACTCAGCCAAAGTTCGCCAGAATTTCAAGTTTGAAATAACTTACAAAAATAAAGAAAACAAATCACAATCGATTCGCACAAAAAAAAATAAGCCGAGTTACTCACTAACTGTGGAAGCATCAAGACTGGCCATCGACAGATGAAACGCTTTTTCCACGACCTGCGTGTACCGCTTGTTCGGTTCCATAATAAGACCTGCAATCGAGAAAATCCATATTTATATTCGAAATCTTTTCAGAAAACCTCTAAAACCGTGTCTCGCAGGGGGTCTTCATTTGAGAAATCCCACATGGTCATGCCGCCATTCCACACGTGCTCCGAGTGTTTGGCGGCTCTTTTCGCCGGTTTACATTTCTCCTTTCTTTTACCTTCATTTCTTTGCAATTCTCATGATTTTCTAATGCATTTAGCAACTTACCCCAAAACATGGTGATTGCTTTTTTAATGATACAATTTCTTCACAAGAAAACTTTAAACTCGGATAGAGATTCGTGAACTCGGTTAGGCGCCTTTTCGCTGTCTCTTCTCGACTACGACTAGTAATCTCTGCTCTGATCTGTGCGAGTGGCGCTGTGGCGCAGCGTTCGGAAATTCTGTTCTGCAAACGCTCAACATGTACAGGAATGTCACTATTTTAGGGACTTTTTAGTAACTTAAGTTCCTAATAATCTTTCTGAAAAAACTAGACAAAGGCAGAAAACGCAAAAAAAGTTATTTTTTAAAAGGACATTTAGTAAAATAAGTTTAAGAAATTTTTAATGATCTAAAACGTATATATTTTAATCTTTAGAAGGCCGGAAAATGCCGTGAAGCGTCAGTATTAATTTCTTTTTCTTTTTATAAGCCCAAATAAAGCTAAAAATAATAATAATATTGCAATTATTATTTAATAATTTTAATATTATTAATATCAACCATCGTACTAATTATTTAAAAAATATTAATGCTAGTTACTAAAAAATTGTTTTTTTTTCAATTTTGGTTCCTGTTGCTTTAAATGGTTGAAAGTTGCGTGTTGTTGGACATAGAACGTTAATGTCAATGGCAATTGGCAAAATGCTTGGATTTATAAATTCACATTTTGCTGGTGGTCGTGGTCGTCGTGGACAAAATTTGGCGCTGATGCTGGTGGACAAATTTTGTAAACGACAATTAAATTGGTAAGAATAGTAAGTTAAAAAGGTTAGGTGACGTGTTTACGTTTGTGGTGGGCTTATTTGAGGTCCTTTAAAAATACTATATAATTACTGTACAAATAAATGCAGAATTAAATAGAAATCAAGGTTCCAGTGATTGTAATTATTTTACAAAAAATTTAAGTAAAATCAGTATGGCTACTTGGATTTCTCTCGATGATCGGTAATTATTGTATTTTCTTACTGTTAACCTTGTCATGGTACAATTGTTTTTATTATTGATAATGATAATAATATTTCATTAGTTTATTAAAGATTTTAAATCCTAATTCATATGTTTCCAATCCTTATATATATCAAATCCTTCTGTAAATAAAAAATTTTTTAAATATTAAATTTCACTTCATAAAAATCAATAATTGTTTTTTTTAGTATGAAGCATGGGTTAAAAATCATTGATCAAATTGAAAATAGTAAACTTAGACTACTTGTTAATCGAATCTGCCAGAGTTTACAATCTGGTATAAGTGAAAATATCTTTAATGCCGAAGAAGAAGAAAAACTATCAACTTCTTTAAGCTTGGAAAAGGCAGATTTGACTCTTTTGTTACAAACAATAACTTCCATTTATACACAAGCATCATTTCATCTCATTAAGCCAGCTGTTGTTGAGAGTACAATGAAAGAACATTTTTCCATTGGTGATGATAAAGTGGCAATTTTATCTCATGTATGGATTACACATGCTGAAGGAATCATTAATTCTTTTAAAAATAAATCTATTTTTCCTAATCAGGTAAGGATAAAAATCAAATAAGAAAGTGTAATTTAATTTTTGGTTTTATTAACTGCGTAACATTTATTATTTCATAACATAACATTTTCATAAATAGGTAACAGATATAAGTTGGAGTGTCAACATAAAAGCTGCTTCCACTGCAATAGCTAAAGAAGCTAAGCCAATTGCTAAACTCCAGTTAACCTTAGAAGGCTCAGAAAAATCAAGGGTTACTGTTGAAATGAATAAAAGTCAATTATGGGATCTTTATTACAAACTAGATGACATTCAATCACAGCTCGAGTCTTTGAAGTAAATATTTATAAATTAAATAAATTTTTGAATTTTAATACAGATAATATAGATTGTCATTCTCATTGATTAATCGATAAAACGTTTGATTAATGCTCTTTTAATAGTTTTTCATCAGTCATTAATTTATAAATCTTGTAGTTTTAGAATATCGTAGTAAAAAATATCCATCAAATTTAATAAAAAAGTACACACCTACAGATCTCTATCATGTCATGTAGATTTTCAGATAAAATTAATAATTTCTCTTTAACTTTAAAAATATTTTACATGTCGTAATAACACATTCTTTTCGTTTCAGTAAAGAGAAATGAATACTGGAAATCAAAAAAGCAGCATTTGTCAGAAAACCTAAGTTTCCTTGGCATTTTCGTACGTCTTGGACATATTAGTACCGACGGTACGTCTGCCGACCCTCTCGTACAGATGTGGACTACGATTGGGCAAAACATTGTTGATGTTCTCAGGTGCAGACAAAAAATTCGGGTTGTGATAGCTGAGATCGATCTTAGCCGGTCCAGGAATGTACCGATCGTTATCTTCAGCTATTCCGTTGCGTTTTCTCTCTGACGAAGGCAGTGTCTCAAGGAAGGCGGGTATCTTGCGAGTGCAGAGACGCGTTTTGCACACGACTATAACGACGACGATTATCAGGAGGAACAGCACTGTCGACGTTATTGCGCCGACCAACCAGCCAAGCTGTTGATCTATAAACAGAGGATAGTTTACTTTGATTTTTGAAGTTACCTCTAAGCCTATCACGAACTTGAGGTTTTAAATATTTGGTTACTTTATATATTTTTAGAAATATGTAACATGATTAGTTAACCATTTTGTATTATATTTGTAAATAATAACAAAATAAGTATGTGTGCCGTATAAAATATTATTATTTACCAGGAGAATTATTGAGTAGTAAAATGGAAGCACTTCCAAGTTCCGCCTTAATCTGTGAATTATCTACAATAAATTCACAAATCCATTCTCCAAAATCATTTTCGTCTGGAGTAAATTGAAGACTACATACACCGGTCGTATGATTCATCACAACTGTATGTCTAAAAATTATGAACACAACGATTTATAACTTTAACATAGTAATTTTTAGTAAAAAAACAGATAAAGAATACAAAAAAATGTAGCATCGTAAAATTAAATGCATTCTCACTTCATCTTTCTGGTTACATTTACAGCCTCGGTGAAGCGCAAATCCGGGCCGTGAGACCAAAAGCACTGAGTTTTGAAAGCGGTGAGACCAGTTTTACACGCCAGATTCACCATCTGATGTGGCACTCCCCAAACCGTGACAGTTATTGGCTCTGAAATTTTTCGAGAAAATTTTCAACAATCGCTTATTAATAGTTATCATACTGTTGTCCGTTTTTGAACTATAAAGCACAAACCTTTGGCACTGTGATGATGATAAATCCCAGTCACCAGATGAAACCAAGTCTTCGCTCAGTGAACAAATAATTCGATGTTGATAAAGCTCAAGCGAAGTGATGGCTTTTTTTGGTTTTCTTTGAGAATACTAGGAAATACTTTTAGGATTTTAGGGAAAATTTAATAATCTAGATGAAGCTATATTTAAAAAAAAGTTTATTCTCCAAATAAAATTGTTATTAATTTTTTTTTTTTTTTTTGAATGTTCAAAATTAAATTAAAATCTTATAAAATACTTCAAAATTCGTATAAAATAAATAAACAAAATGAATGCAGAACTTATAAATGAAATAAAACTTTGTAGCTAATAATTTTTTGTTAGCTAAATAAATAAAAAAAAAGAAATAAAACTTTAATAAAAAATGTATTTATAAAAAGTTGGATGTAGAAAAATAACACAAAAGGGTGAAAGTACTGCTGACGCCGATGATAAAAGTGCTGAACACAAAAGTGAGTCAAAGAAGGACATTTAATATGGTATGAAAAATATAATTTTATTTCCACTTTTTTATTATTATTATTATTATTATTATTATTATTATTATTATTATTATTATTATTATTATTATATTATTATTCACTGTTTCTCATTTCTCTAAGAAATTTCAATATCGTTTTACAAGAGACACGACTAATAAAGCTAAAAAACACGTAAGCCCAGCAAGATTCGACGACATAAAATTTCTGCGATGTGTCAATTAATATAGCGTGTAAGAGTTTTTGTATGTGTTCGTGCAGGTGATAATGACGGATGCTCGTATTTTTTTTAATATTCGTTGCTCCGACACTGATATTTCCACAATCGGAAACGCACACTGCATCCTTCGACGAAGTAATTAATTTAAAAAAATATAATTTTCTTCTTTTACACAAACGCTTCCATTCTCTTTCACTCTGTTTCTCTTTCTCTACCTAATCTATGTATGCTTAGGTCTCTATGTGTAAGTGTATACTTTTACAAAGCAATGCTTTCGTCCTCTTACAATGGCAAGGCGGCCGACTTCAAAGTCGTTCCTTGCTTTCTTTATTATTCCGCTCGATTCGCCTTTTTCATGGATAGCAGTGACGCACGAGGTGAATAATTCTGCGACGTGCTATTGCATACGGCCGGGAAATCTGCTAAAAACTTTTTTAATCGTTCCGAATAAAATTGCAAGAAAAAGATCCATGTGAGAAAAGAAAAATGAATTTCTCACAAGAGAATTCACAATGAAAAGCTACGTTTTCTTCGATCACGTATCAAAATGCTTTGGCTTATGAAGCAAAACATTTGCGCGCACGAAATAAGATGTGCAAATAATCTTGCCAAATATTTTGTCCATCATCCAAACGATTCTTTTCTTCTTTAACGAAATCTACTAACTAAAAGTGATCGGGGGACGAAAACATTGCGTAGTCGATTTAAAAAAAAAAATACATACTCTAGAAAAAAATTGCCTACTTAGCGCTAAAACTTTTACAAGGAATACTATCGCAATTACATTGGCAAAGACTTTATTTTAAATATATAACTTTATATAATGGCCTAATAATGTATGATGATACTATTATATGTATAATTCTCTAAGGCTAATTCTTAATTTAAGCTGGTGACGAGAATAAATTAAGGCACAATGATGATAGCATAACCGAGGTTACGATATAATTTAACGTATTTTTGCATTATTTGACTGAAACTAAACGCGCAAATTATATCCAACCTCAGGTGCTTTATAGATTGGCGAAGTCGTGGAGTTTCAAAACGATACGTCATTCGATTCTTTTTTCATAGTAGGAGGTTTCGTAACCGAATGCATGTACAGCTGCAATAAGCATTGTAAGAGAACATTGTTTCTCCAGATTCGTTAAAATTATAGAAACTGAACTCGAGTAACACTTTGACGCTCCAGCAATGACGGTTTGTGATGGCTCATCAAGACGAAAACAAACTCTCTTCTCGATTCAACGGTATAATAATGCTAAGACAATCGATATACAAAATACGAAAAATCTCATATCTATTCTACAATTATAAAAAAAATAAAATACTCAAAAGAGCCGTTGCGCTGATGCGCTTAGTTAAGGCACATCGTGAATTACACAATATATCTCTATAACTTCGATGTCAAAACAGGTAGTTAAGAAAAGAAACCTGAAATCGTGCATAACCATACTTATCTTATGTACATATACAACAATCTACACTTCTACTAACATATAAATGCATTATATACACGATTACCTGTACGTAAAAGAATTATAATAAAATATGGCAGTACGTCATAATAATAAGACAAATACATTCTCGATTATAGTAAAACTCAACTCTATTAATGAATTGCTCTGGCTTTACTAAAATTGAATGTATTAAATACAGTACTTATTATAATTTCTCTACGTCAGGACAAACTCGATCGTATACAAACATACGAGGGTATCCGTTATGCAAGATTAGGAATTGAAAGAAAAAAAAAGAAGCTGACGCGTGCTTATAGGGGAGTTCCTGTGCGTCGCGAAATCCTAAAACGAATTTATCCCCCAAGGACGACGCTATCGGCTCTTCTTTTCGTGGACGGCGATTGTCGACTCGATCGACGGTTTCATCGATCGCAAATGGTTTTCGGCGGGCTTGTCCTTCACCACTAGAAATAAGTGCGACACATTTTGCTCTCTTTTTCACCTTCAGACTGTCTTTGTCTTTTTTTTTATAGGTTTGTCTTTTTTTAAGAATGCGAGTCGAGGCCTCTCTGCGCTCTTCTGTGTTCGTCCGCTCGCAAAGATTACTCTTCTCTCTCTTGCCGGAAATCGACTGAATAAAAGTCAGACGCTCTTTTTAGGCGGAAATTCATGCGCATCTATGCTTACAACTTTTTCAATTTCTTAAAACCCAGCATAAAAGTGGCTTACAACTAATCTCCTTTTTAGTCAATCGTACGGTCATATTTTCAAGATTCTTTAAAAATAAATGAACATAAATAAATTTTAAATTTTAGTGCCAATATAATTTTATTTCAAGAAATTGAGAAAGTTGAACATTTTAAAAGAAAAATTTCAATTGGGTGCTTGCATGCCATTTTGTTGATTTGAAAACATTGAAAATTGACATACAATTATTTTACTAGTATTTATTGATTTAGCTTATTTTAATTTTTAGTGACTTGACATGAAAATAATAGTTGCCATTGTTATTCAAATTATTCCAAATGTGTTAGAGTGAAGTATAGTAGAAAGAAGAAGATATTCAGAAATATATACAGAAAATTAAAATTGAAAATATATGCAATAGGCAGTATTTTTTCATAATTTTTTAACATAATCGAACAGTAAAGTATGAATGATTAAACGCAGAATGTAATGGAACTATTTTTTGGAAAATTTAACAATAAGTTTTCTATTGAAAGCGTGACACGAAGGAAAAAAAGAAAATTAACAGAGAAAGTAAGTTTAAATAAAGACTTTTTAAACGTAAATAATATATTCTTTGCTAACTAAACTGTCATTATTCACAAAAAGACCTAAAGTTAGTAGTAGAGTTTGAAAATAGTGCAGATTGAAATTAACTATAAAACGAACAAATATATAAGTAAATAATTTTGTGCAAGATCCCAATTAAATCTGTACGTATGTAAGAACATGCTTTTTAATTAGTCCTTGATCATAAATAATTTTCACATGCAAATTACTCAATATTAAATAGGTGTTTATTCTGTCGATTTCACTGATTACATTTTAGTGAAGCAGATATATATACGCTGCTGCTCTAAATATTTTCACGTGCAGTTCCACACAACATTGAACGTTTACTTTTACTTGGAGAAAACACGCACTCGATTTGCACACATTGTTACATTTCAGGACTCTATCGCGCTTGATAAGTATCTAGTGCAACTTTCAGTTTTATATTTAAAAAAATTTAATTTCATATCGAAGGATCTCAGAAACTTCTTTTTACAACAAGGCGATCATTAATGAAAACTTGGATTTCTAATTTCGCACAAAGTAGACTCAAGTTTGGCAAATAAAAGATTCAATTGAAAGAAATGACCATTAAAACATGTACAAATTACAGACTGAAAATATCAATGACAGTAATTAAATTCTCACTCTCAGAATTGTTTGAGAAGCTGAATTGTTGATTTTCAAACATTTTGAAGTTTAAACTTGAATTTAAAGAGTATTACGCAATTTAAGTTTGAAGAGAATAGTGACTTACGTAACGGAAAATTTTCGTTTTAGTAGAAGTAAAATTTGTTGTAAAGCTAAACGTCTTTGAGATGCCGAACCTTTAAGAAATGATTTGTCTATCGATCGGGATGGTTTCTCCAAATAAAAAGTGCACCAAGCCTGTGTATTAATACACGAAAGCAAGGAACGCTTGTACCTCTAGCTGAACTGACCTGGCTCGATGAGGCTGAGCCTGGCGGGCGGCGCGTCCGTGTAGTTCTGCCTGGCGTGGAGCCTGGCGCCGCAGGTCCAGAGGCCCTCCTGCTCCTGCAGGGCGTGCGAGAGCTTGACGCTGCAGTCCCGGCCCTCGGCGCCGACCGGCGGGAACTGCTTCACCACGACCGTCGTGTTGGCCGAGGCCTCGGGCGTCAGGGACCAGCGGCACTGCTCCACCCGGGACGAGGTGACGCAGCGCAGGCTGACGGTGCCGCCCGACGAGATCTGGATGTCCTTCGACAGCTCCGAGAACTTGACCTCCTCTGCGGACGCGGATCGCAAAGCTTTAGCACCCTCCGGCGATCGCCGCCTCGAAAAACTCACCCTCCTCGTAGACGGTGAGCTTGGCGGCCGCGGGCGCGCTCAAGACGTTCTGCCCGGCCAGGTGCACCTGGCAGCTCCAGAAGCCCTGCTGCTCGAGCGAGACGGAGTGGAGGGTGAGGCTGCAGTTGCGCCCGAGCTCGCCGTGGCTCGGGAAGTCGTGCTGGCTCGTGGGCGCGGTGTCGGTGGGGCTGTTGAGCGGCCGCCACAGCCAGACGCACTGCTCCACCCGGCCGTTGGTCGCGCAGCGCAGCGTCGCGTCCGAGCCCAGGGCCGCCGACGCGTTCTCCGGCGTCTCGGTGAAGTTGACCTTGCCCGAGGGCAGGAGGGTCACCGTGGTGGAGGGGGCCTCGTGCAGGATGCCCTCCGGCGTCAGGCGGACGCCGCAGGTCCAGAGGCCCTCCTCCTCGTAGACGATGTTCTTGAAGCGCACCGAGCAGTCGTGGTCGGTCTCGGTGTTGGGGCTAAACTTCTTCACGACCGTCGCGTTCTTGCTGGAGTTGCTCGGCTTCCAGGCCCACTCGCACTGGAAGACGGGCTTGTTCACCAGGCAGCGGAGGAAGACGGCCTCGCCCGCCGTGATTTGAATGTCGCGCGACAGCTGGACGAACTCCACTGAAACAAGCAGACCCGTTGAGAAAAGCCGAAGGCTGCTCTCGAAGCTCGGGGGCGGGGCAGCACCTTCGGAGATGAGCAGCTTGACGGAGGCGGCCTGGACGAAGGGCGAGGTGGCGAGGACCCTCGCGCCGCAGGTCCAGAAGCCCTCGTGCTCGGAGCGGGCGGTCGGCAGCCCGAGGTCGCAGACGGTGCTGTCGTTGCCGGAGGCGGGGAAGCGGCGCATCTCGGCGTCCCAGGGCTGCGACTGGTTCAGCTGGCGCCAGGACCACTGGCACTCGCGCACCGGCGTCGTCGTGCGGCAGGTGAGCCGCGCGCCGGAGCCCGCCGGCGTCTCCAGCGAGCCGTCGTGCTGGACGAAGGCTATGGGCGTCGCTGCGGGGCGAAAGAGGAACGTTAGGCGGGGGCGGGGCTCGCTTTTACGCTTTACCAACCTGTGTCGACGTAGACGATGCTGAGCCTGGCGGCCGGGGTCGCCGTGAACTTGTCCTCGGCGGAGCGCCGGGCGGCGCAGGTCCAGAAGCCCGTCTGCTCGTGCTTCGTGCTGGAGAACCTGACCGAGCAGTCGTTGCTGGCGTTGCCGAAGGCCGGGAACGACCTGATCGGCAGCGACAGGCTTTTCGCGCTCGCGGCGCTCGTCTTTACCGGTACATCGTTTGCTGCAAAGTATACGGAAGTGCTCTGGTCATTCTCTCCACATTGACCAATCGAGGCGGCGCTGAGCGTCGCGCGCGTCGCTCTCAATGGTTTCATTTCGCTTTCCACGCGCTCGTCTTGTCCGCATTCGAGGCGTGAAATTTCGAGAGGCGCACGCGCCGCGAATGCGGACGAGACGAGCGCGGTGAAAATTGCGCGACCTTTTGGCAGAGAGGAGGGAAAAGTCGAGTTTCGAAAAATGTCGATGCGACGGGCGCCAGGCTGCTCAGGCTTCTTTCTTACTTAACTTGCCGTTTTTAGCAATTACCTTGCTTTCATTGATTTCGCTAAACGAGCTAATAAAATTAGTAATTAATCGTAATGTAAGCAAGTCAACGTTTTAAAATCCAAGCTTAAGAAAACAGAAGAAATGCTGAGAAGTTGGAGTCTGCCTCTCGAGATTCCTACATGAGTACGTCGGCGAAAGTCCGAGAAACGAGCGGAAAGAAAAAGCGCACTCACGATGCAGCTGCGGGTGCACGCTGTCGTCGATGTTGGGCAGCGGCAGGTGGGTGGGCGGCAGGGGCTGCCAGGACCACTGGCACTCGGCGACGGGCTCGGCGGTGCGGCAGGCGAGGAGGACGGAGGCGCCGAGCTGCGTCTGCGTGTGCTGCGGCACGTCGACGAAGATCAGCGGGCCCAGGGAGGGCGGCGGCGCCTGGCTGCTGCCGGGCAGCAGGTCGTCCATGGGGTGGGCCTCCGGCTCCGGGGCGGGCCCGCCCGTCGCCGCCTCGGGGCCCGGCGTCGACGGCGCCGAGTCTTCCAGCGGCAGGCCTGCAATCAACGGGCTGCTTAGTTCTCTCTCCTGCTGAACGGGGGCGAAAAGATGCGCCAAGGTGCAGGCGAGCGGCGCGTATGTGGGCCACGAGGCAGGAAGCGTCGGGCCGTCACGTCCGCAATCGCCTTGCGGCGCGCGTCTCCCTCCCTGTTGCTTTCTACGGAGCCGCGACGCGCGTGTCATAAAGCTCTGCTCGCGGGAGCAACGACACCCGACGCCGTACGCTTCCAATTCGCCGAGAGACCTCGGATGCAGGAGGTCGCAGGCTTCGTTTAGGACTTTTTATCGGGCCGTTTCGAAATTGCGGAGCTGACCTGAGTTCTTGGATTCTTCCTCAAAGTGGAAATCTCTGTTCTAGAGTCGCGTAAATTTATAGAAAACTCGCGAAGGGAAAGGTCGCTACTGTTTGCGAGTGAATTTTTTATCTCAGAATCAAGTAAGACGGATGGATCGGAGGGCGAATTTTATATTTATGTTTTAGATACAATTGACAATTATTAGTTATGTATTACGTTCCTTCCTTTATCTAGTACTTTTTTATTGAAATAATTGAAATTTTAAAAAATGTAAATATTATTTTTTAACTTGACAGGTTCAAACTGATTGATGATGATTTCCTTATTTATGTAGAGAAAAACTTGAGTAAGATTCTCGACCTTGAATTAAACTGTAAAGAAATGGTTACTGGAGTTCTGTTTCTCAAAAAAGCTTTAAAAATCGTGACGTGCTCTACAATAATCTTGTCAAACTTATAATTACAAAGTTTGGGATTTTTCCGCAATATTTTTTACGAAGCTATTCACCTTATTATTTATTATTAACAATCATACAGCACTGTTTATCCGCATGTACAAAGATAAGACATTGTTAAAAAGCTTTCCTCAAGATAAATAATATTTTACTACAGGTTTTGGAATTTTTTGTAATTCGTTCCTTAGTTGAAGCGACACCAAACGTCAAGTGACATTATCCGTTTGTTTTATGTTTAGAGCATCGAGCCACTATATCCCAGTGAAGAATTTCTCAAAACTCGAAATCCCGTCTTTCAAAGCAAGCCCAACGAGTTGAATTTGCTCAAGAAACGAAGCGGTGACGGTAATTGCTTGCGACTGAGATACGTCCGGGAGACTTTCGCTCGGTGCACTTGCGAGCTTTCTTTTTCCGCGTGAAAAGTCCTTGAGGCTCGAATTGGATGCTTTTAAGCGCATCCTTCCTCATTACCGACGGTTGATTTACGCCGGTTTTAACACCCGCCAAGAGTGATTGCTACTGAAAGCAAAACCGTGCTTACTTTCGCGTCGCGTCACTTCATTGTGTAACGGACTAGGGACGTTCTAACTGTTAGTGAGAAACTTAATTGCGCGAGATGTATTAATACTGCTGTGGTAAATTTGAAGCATGCAGAAAATGGTATAAAGTATTAACTTAATTATTCTTCATAGAAATTTATTCGATTTTTTGTTGCCAAGGCTTGCCCGTTTTGTAACTGTTTAGATAGATGATTAAAATTTCAGAATATCTTTTATTATTAAAATTTGTTATTATTTTTCTTAAAGTAATATGATGGAATATGTTAATGAAAATAAACGCGATAATTCGTGTCGGTTATTTATGCAAGCAAAAAGATGTCTGATTTATATTTTCAAGGTTGAGATTAACTTAATATTGGTCAATTAAAAAATGCGATAACCAATAAAAAATTACTGTTGGTGGGCTGCAACTTGTCGCAGTTACCGCTAACCGATGAATTTATACATTTTTCTTTTAATATGCAGATCATAATTACTAATAAAGCAGCTTCTTTAATTCATACTTAAATATATATATATATTTTTATATAATTAATATTAATTACAATATAATTATAAAGCGAAGGACGCGACATTCTGTTATCATATAAAATAATAAAAAAGACAGTTTCATACGTAGGCTTTGACAATCAATTGAATGAAATCTGAAAAATGATCGAAATGTCTCATCTATATTCACCCGAAGCAGCGAGTTAGCTCTGAAAACAATCAGACCGGAAACGCCTTCTGGTATAGAAAAAGCACAAACCGCATCATCGCCGCGGCGCGGGCAAAAAAGCCGGCCGTGATGGTGTCTAAGTTTTTCCGCGATTTCGGTCGATGGCCGATAAAGAGAGTAGAAAAATACATAAAAGAGCAGAGCGGAATAACAATACGAGCGACTCAAGGCCGCGCGCTGACAAGGGAGGAGGAAAAGAACGAGGCGCCCATTACATCGCCGTCACGGCTCGATGCAATGTTTCAACGAAATTGCGAGGACGAGGAGTCAAGGAGTGTCGGATTATCGATGAGAAGTTTCGGCATTTTTACTGATTTGGTGGTCGGGTTTCGACAGTGATTGGGAATTCAGGTGATGCGCATTCGCGCATCGGAATAAGGTTTCGAAAACTTTTCATGAAAGTTCATTAGGTGTTCTTGAATTTTTAATTAGGTTGAAAGAACTTTACCGAATCTGACTTTTATTGTGTAAGAATGGTATTCTTCTGCTTTTTAAGAATAAAACTTTTCGAAATCTAATAAATCCTTCGCTCGATAAGACTGCCTGGTTTTTAATCGTTTCAAAACCTTGAATAAGAATCTGATTGAAAAATTATTAAAATAAGAAGAGAAGTCGATTTATCAAGGTTTAATGGAATGTAAACAGTAACTATAAGATTACTTTGTTCTATCTTATTTCTTCTGTTATGCCGCGGCGTCTTAGTTAATATTTTTTCATTGTTTCAACGAAGTAGTTTCACGAGTCGAGCGAACGATAAAAAACGCCGACAAAATATACAGAAGCAGTTCAAGCAGTTGCTTTCTAATTTGTTCGAGAAAATGGGAACAACTGAAGAACATTAAACTTTAAATCTTAAACTACTTAAGCAAATTTTATATTAAATACAGGGTATGATGCCAAAATAATGTAAATATGCCTTGACGTTTTGTTTTTAATACCATTACGTGAAAGGTTTCTATTTTTCCAATTGTTTTCATAACTTGAGCAGTATGAAAATCGATTATTCAGATCACAAAGGTGATTTCGTTCCGCGAAAAACTGCTACCTCATCTGTTATCCTTACCAACGTAATTCGATGAGTGTCAAGGTTAGACAAGTTAAATAATTAATAACACTGCCTCAACTTTCTTGCAATATTTTTAATCTTCAAATCGACGCTTCATTGTTTTATTAATTAATTTTATCTGATACAAGGAAATTTAAAAATAGAAACGGTCACGCTGCACCGATACATTAATTAATTAATCGCGGATCAGCTTGTGCGCGAGAGAAAAAAAAATTTGAGCGATCTGGCCGTAATGAAAGAGAAAATTGGTATAGAAGCAAAAAAGTATTCCTCGCTTGGCCTCTGCGGCGATCGGTTTTGATAAGCTGGGCTCTCGAGTGAGTCAGGTGCGAACGAGCCGTGAAAAACACGCACTTCCTATATAACGGCGATATACTCGCGGCGCGTCCGCAGTTCCGACTGCAGCGCTCCTCTTTTTTCTTCTGCGATTTCTGCGCGGATGACGTAGCTGTGCGATATCGAGTGACACTGCGCAGTACGCGCAGCAATCGAAGCCAGCTTGCGCTATTATTTGCCAATTTTCCTTCTCGATAATTCTTTATTCTCGGGAGGATGCGGGCTAATGAAAGTCTTACAAAGAAGAAAAGACGAAGCTTGCCGTTGCATCATCTCGAAAATTGCAGCTCTCGGCAAAGGCAGAGGCAGCCCTCTAAAAAGCGCCTGGGCATTACGTCTTGTTGGTTCCGCGAGCAAAAAGAGATGAGCAGCGATGACGCATCGGAGCATCGCGAATTCTCGCTTATTATCCACGCTCTTTTCTCCACCCTCTCGCGGCAAAAACCTGTTCGAGAGAGCCTCCTCTCTCGAGCTCTCGGCTCGAGGACCGAAATTCCGTTAATCACGCCCTCGATTAACATTCCAGGATTTTATTATCGCGTATTTACCGGGGGAGATTCTTATCCGGCCGGTGAGCGAATAAAGCGCATTGTTTACGCGCAGAGAGCGCCCCGCGGGGGCTGGGGGAGACTGGCCAAGATATTTTGATCGAGCAGGAATGCCGGCTGAATTTTTACGCGGGGCTTCTTCTTGCCAAAGGCCGACCCGCTAACAGCCGGCGAGCTAAGAGCGGCTCCTCCTTTTTTTCCCTCGACGGGGAGAGAAATTCTTTCGGCTTGCTAAGGCAGCTTCCGTGCAGTTTTTCCTACTTTTTTTGCTTCTCGTCCGATACTTTTTTCGTTATATACGAGGGTTGTTCGAGGCGCGGTAAATCAAGACAACCTCGGCTGGTAGCAGAAAAGGGCAATTTTTTATGCATTGGGGACAAATGAAGATTTTTAAAATGCGTTTTACTGTAACTGTAGAAGGAATCAACAATTTAATATTCAAGTGCGGTCATCAAAAGACACTTACGCCGATAATTTGCCTTGAAAAATAAGCAACATTTGCAAAAGCATTATTTATTGACTTTTAAAGCAGCGGGTTTAAAGAAAAAAACTACGTCAGCTCGCAGAAATAACCAGCAATTTCCTTTTATTGTGCATCGCGGACTCGCATTACGATTATCGATTTTCTTGGGAGCTCATCTTCTGGCATCAATGCCAATCATACGAATTAGCAAAATTACCTTATCGATTCGACTGGGAAACTATTGTTTGTAACTTTAGTTGGTGAGAAAAATGTTCTGTAGAAAGCAAATACCTTCGCATCGATCATTTTTCATACCATCGAGTGAGTGCTCGAGATAAAATACTTGAAATATTACTGATAATTGAAATAATAGAGAATTCGAAGCAAAATCAGTTATCCTTAGGAGATCGGATGCTCAGATATAAAATTAATTTAATGCGAAAGTCCGACCTGCATTTTCTGCAATTTTATTTATCAGCGTAAAAAGAAATAAATATCTTAAATCCAACTAAAATTATCCACATAGAAAGTTTCGCGTTATAAATGAGTTTACCGATTGATGAATATCTCAAATATTAAAGACATTATCATTAAATAACACTTAAATTGCTCTGGCCTCAAGTAAGTAAAAGCTAATTTAATGTGCTTTTTCAACTTTAGCGATAGAAGAAAAAGAAAGGAATTTTTGAATTTTAAAGTGATAAAATCCGACGATCTAAAGAGAAACTCGAAGAGCTGCAAAAACTGCGCATCCAAAGATTTAAATCCTTATTATCGATCCGGCAATTACCGTCGAGATTAGCTTTTCGAAAACACATACTTCGCGCTTCGTCCCGTTGGCTCTTTCGCGAACGATTGATCGGTATCGCATCCACATTACGAAATATCCTCGGGGCGCCTTCCGATCGCGGATCTCTCTGCCGGCATTGAGTTTCCCGGCGCCGGAAAGACGCGACATCGCGGATAAGAATCGCGCGGCTTTTAAGCTTCTTTCGCCAAAGGTGGGTACTCTAAGTGCAGGTACACTTACGGAATATGCTCTCTAATTTTAGCTCGATAATATTCAGGGAGTCTATATATAGGAGGGCCGTGGTTAAAGATAATGTGGAATGAGTTTCGTCTGCGTCGGTGGTGGGTGGACAATATTGCCCCTTATTGAGCTGCTATGCGAAATCTTCGCTATTCTGGGCAGATCTATAAATACCGGCTGGTGCTCGGCTAAACATTATTTGCTTAATATAAGTACCTGAGGATAATACGTAAGAACTCTTGAATGTAAGAGCGTACAGGGAATAAAGTTAGAAAGGACAGAAAATTCTTTCACTTGGTGTAATAAATTAAAATTAAAATTCCAAAAAAGAAGAAGAACTGGCTTATCTGTCTGATTAATTGAAATTTTGAAATTCTTATTTAACACGCGCTCGATTCAGTAAACGCCTCAACTTGTCTAAAAAGTGAGTTTACGCCCGAAGAAGTCTGCGAATTGAACGGCTGATTGAAAATCCTTCCACGGCGCGGCCCTTAGACGAGGCTAAGGTCTCCTTTGGAGGATAATAAAAAGCAATTAAAACGGCCGCGCGCGCGGCTTAAGGTCGCCGCTCATTGTTCGCTCGTCGGGGAGTCGCCGTTCCTTGACATTCGACTCTCCGCTCTTCGACCTTTTTCGATCGATCCTTGCCTCTTTTCAAGTTTACAGTCATTTTTCGATTTTTATTTGCTTCTTATTCTCTTCTTGAATTTCAATTGATTGAATTCTTATTTTTTCCTGCACGAAATTCAACTTGCTTTGAAAGTGTAATGAACCATGAAGGAACAGAGAATTGATTTTTACAAAGTCTTAAAAAACAGCGACAGATTTTTTAAAAAACTACCATTTGCAATTTGCAAGGTCTTTGTATGTAATTGTCTTGAACGGCTCCTTGAAAAAAATGATAAATAAAGAATATTGGGAAAACACGTGAAATTCGCAAAATTATCGCTACAACCACAGGTAAAAGGAAAACAATTACGTTCACGTGATAAAGCTGCTGACGTACTGTAGAAGCTAAATTCTTTTGTCTCCATTGAAAAGATTTCATGAACTAAATACGCTATTAAATTTGTTTTCTTATGCAATAAAGTGCATTCTTAAAATTGAAAATAGAAGCTCATTGCATAATAATGACCGAAAAAGCTTGATAAAGCGATCAGCTGAAAAGCCCCCGTGCATCTGGAGAAAAAAAGCAGCTCAGCAGTAAATTCGTATTTACGATCCGATCCAGCTCGATGCTCTCCCTCGTAAAAAAACTCGATCATTAACTGAGGTCAACGGCACGGTCTCGCGCGCGCGCATAACAGAAAATAAAAACGAGACAATCGCAAATATCTCAAGAATCCACTCAGGAATGCCACCTCCAAAAAGAAGACCGACGGACAACAAACACGCAGGGCAGAGGCGGAGAGCGAAGAGAAGCACAGAGCAGAGCAGAGCGGAGCGGCGATCCTCAACCTTCGCTCGGGTAAGCGAGGAGAGGAGAAGCGAGAGGCCCGACGAGCGGATGAACCGGAAGCGCTGCAGAGGAATGCTCGAATTTCGCGGGCTCTCGGCTCCAGGCCATCGAGTTCCGGAGCAGGAGGAGGAGCTGCTCGCGGTCGAGGTACACCGAGAGGTATACGCAGAGGCGCCAAGGCCGCCCGTGAGAGCAGGCTGCACTGCGTGCTAAAGAGGCTTGGCAAGTGCCAGTTTTCGAAAGCAGCCGTTCAAAAATCCCAACATTTTCTGCTCTTCTGATCGAGCTGCGGCTGCGTAAAAGCCCTCCAAAATACATTTTCAGATGAAAAATCTAAAGAAACGTAATAACGACTTTGAACGACAAACTAACGATAAGGAAATTTCTATTATAGAACCTTTATATTATGTTAAAAACGTGACCGCAGTAATGAGGAAGAAAAATCATTCTAATCTACTGATGCACAATATATACGAAAAATAGAATAGAAACTAAATTGATATTTGCACCTTATACAAGGCAATGACGCACAAGAAATCGATTTCATATTTTTTTATTACCGCGAATAGTATCGATTCTATTCTATTAGGATGGAAAAATAGTTTAAATCGATACAACTTTCAAACGTAACGAACGATTCAATCATTTTTACGCTCGAATGTGTTCATCGCCTTGCTTTTTCACTCATTTCAATTGTTTTTCCTTTAAAATTCGTAACAGTTTTTATCTGGCTTCCAGTTTCTTATCTGCAAGAATCAGTAATTTTATGCTGTATTTTAAAAAAATATAATTTAAATATTCGTTTTTCTTATCCTTCATTATGTAAAAGACTGTAAGAATGTTATAATTATTTAGGAATAAGATTTTTGCATTCTAAATTTCATAATGATTTAATTTACACATCTGCTTCAAAGAAAATAATGAATATTTATTCTCAGTAATAGCAAATGATTTACCGAATGTTTGTGAATTGTTGTTTTGACGTTAAAATGAATAGCTTATTAAGTATCAATAAATCATTTGTTTAATTCAGTGAATACAAAGAAGAAAAAAAATGATTATTAATCACAATAATAAGCCGCTGATTTTTCAAGTTCTCCTCATTTTTCGAAAGCGTAATACCTGAACTGTATTTTTCGATAAAGCCCGTGACGTTGACACCTCTTATCAGTGCAAACACCTCCGAGAGAAAAATTCCGCCAGACTCGGTCAATACGGTAAACCTACTTAAAAGGACGGCCGCGGATTAACGGGCGGCTCGAATGAAATGGAAGCGAAATTCGAAATTCCCCGAGATTCGAGGCTACTTGCGCGTGACGTCGCCCGATGGTCGCGTGCGCGGTGACGCATACCGGCGCTAAGACAAAGTGCTGCTGGCGCACGTAAACTTTCTGCTGCAGCTCGCGAGAGAGGATTACAATCAGACTTTTCTTCTTTCGGATCTTTCCTTTATTCTGGTTGTCTGAAAATCAATTTTTCGGACAATTCACTATCGATAATTACATTTGTAAATTCTAGTATGCGATTGCTGGCAATTTTTAGGCATGTCAAAAAATGACTTTTACAATTTCAGCCACTTAAAAGTCATTTAAGATTCAGATTTATTTAAATTAGCACTTTTGTTCCTCGATAAACGGAAAGGCGAAATTGCTACTTGCAATTATGGCTAAAATATTTTCTTTTTTATTTGCAAAAATAACACTTTTTTATAATAACCCTGTTTGAGTACAGTATTGTGTAAGTCTTGGAGGAAAATGAGTTTTACGTACAACGATTCCCGAGGCTATTTTGGTATATTAATGCACTACATTGCACTGGTCAACGCTTATAAATGACATCATGTCGCGGAATCTTCGGTTTTAGGTCTGTTATGACGTAGCGAAGTGCAACGTAAAACAAACGTCCGCAGCAATGTGAAAATACGTAAGCAATGGAAACTCGGAAAAACCAGGGCTATAAAAGTCGTGCTGGTAGCTAATATTACCGTTAAAAACTTAAAAATTCAGATAAACACACTTAAATAATTATCAGTCATTATATTCGTGTAACTATTTCTTAAATATTTAAAAAGTAGCTATTTTCTCAAAGTACGGTAAATAATTTGTTCAAGTATTAAAGATAAAAATTGTGCTTTTTTTGACCACGAATATTGATGAAAAGATGTCTGAACGATCGACGAATTTCCATTAACGAGCAACTACAAGTCTATTGCTCCAGCTTTTAATCAAGGCTCGAAGGAAAAGCATCCATCCATCAGAGGTCAATATACTAAAAGCTCACCTTGACCAATAAATCTAGCAGTGAACTTGGCGCGCATGCTAAGCCCAGTGCGCCAAATCAACGCCTCTCGGCACGTAATCCCGGGCGAAAAATCCGCCGATTGCCGCGTTCGCGCCTCTTGCGCTTTTCGGATATCAGGCGATTGCGAGTCGCGCCGTCTGCCGAGAGTCCGCCGCGCTCGCAGGATGCACGCGGAACGCATTACGTAAACGCGAAATTACCCGTTAATTACGTAAACTTAATTCGCGACGTTCACTTGAGTGTTATATGGAGGGACGATAGATTGTCATTTTTTTTCCAGGAGATACTTCTTTTCTGGCTACCCTTGAGTTTATCGCACTGAGCTCTTTTCTTTGACTTTTGCGATTCATAATGTACACATGTACATACTACTCTTTCTGTTTTTGCAAAAATTTCAATGCATTGCCCGTAGCAAATTTCAAATTACAAACTTATCTTAATATTTACTATTTAAAATATTGTATACATCAGTAAGATAGTTTTGCAGTGAATCAAAAATATCAATTTGTTCTCATCGAAAATGAAAAAATTTTTACTAAATTAGAAAAAAATATTATTCAAACAGTAGCAAGTAAATTTCAACTTATTCGAAGCGATAAATGAAAAAATAAACTTTTTACGTACTGTCGAAGAATATTAATAATTTTAATACATAGATAAGAGTAAATAACTGTTTCGTTTATACTACTATTTTACCAAAAACATACTAATAAATTTTAATATTACAAAAAACTGGTAGCTTTCAAAATTTTTGTAATAAATATTATTTTAAATATTCTTTATCAAACCAGACAAATTTATTAAGAAACCATACTATTTTAACAAAATAAATGAAGTTTAATCGATTAATATTTCAACTTCTAACGATTTAAAATTATGGCAGTTTCTGTAAAAAACTTAAATTGCTTGCGCAATAATTACATCAGCAGTTTTGTTACATGTATATGATCTGGAACACGAAAGATTTTTCGGTCTAAGATCGGAAATTTTGATGTCGACGCTTGGCATTTTTTTCTTACTTTTTGATTGTTCGACAAAACAATTAATGTCCCATCATTGCATAAGTCATTAGATTTTCCTCCTTTAATTATCGTTCATTATGAATATCTTGTATAAGTTTTATACAGATTCTTTATCGACCTGACACAAATATATTCTTCTGCGCGTATTTTTTATTATCAACTTTGAAGATCGTTTCTAATGCAACTAATTTTTGTGTTATCCGACCCGTAAAATTATTAAATACACAAATATAATTATTTTATAATTACATCTTTGTGACAAAAATAGAAGAAAATTTCTTTGGCTTTACTAACGTTTTTTATATAAATGTTTGCTCGCATAATTGATATTTAATAAACTTTCGCAACGGCTATAACGATATTTGATTAAAAGTGCAATAGGAAATTGTTAATGATTATATTTCTAAAATGCTTAGTGCATAATAAATTAGAGAACAATATTAGTACTTTTTCCAAAAAACTTGCCAAGTAAAGTTTGACTAGCTTCGAGTTACGACTCAGCTTTAATAATTTTTTCACTTGAAAAAAACTCGGCAGGTAAGTACTTAATAATATTTTTTATTTATTGAGACACTTCATTGCTGTTACTAGTATTATTAAATAATTAGTGCATAATAATTATGCAAAAGTTTAATACTGTCAATAATAACTACTCTTACGTATATTCTACTTGGCTCGTAATATTAACATTATTATAAGACATACGTTACGTATTTAATATTAAGTTAAATCCTTCTAAAGTTTTAAAGTTTAATTGTCGTTTCTATCTTTTGCCTCTTGCACTTCTTAAAAATGTACGAATCACTGCAATTTTCGTAGGTCGTAAATTATTGAATGCACCTTCTCGAACAGAAAAAATGAATCACTGCGACTTTTGCCACTGTTGTCACTACTTAGCGGCGATCAGTCGCTCGTTTTTCCAGGGTAAAGGACTATGATTCATTTTAAAAAAGCACGTTTAGTCATGCGACCTGTATGACATAATTGATCATATCATTTGATGCATGACATTACGGGGATGATTATGGCACTCGTTCCATATATTACTTTCATTCGCTGATCTTGGATTGATTTGTGTTGGGTGAAAAATTGATTGTTCGACGCGACGAATGTTTATGTTCACTTGTGTATTTTGTCTAACATTAACTTTATTCCTACTAAGAAGTGACTTAACGATCACGCCAAAAGAGCATTTATGCAACTATTAAATCGGCCGGACTTTGAATCGAACAAGCAGATTACATGAAAACGAAAAGCGAAAGACTCACCAGAGGCCAGAGCAGCGGCGGCGATCAGCAGCATCCATCTGCCGAGCATGATCCTGCCGGCAAAGCTCGACTCTCTCTTCATCGTGGAAGTCGGCAGAGCTCCAGCTTTCCTCTCATTTATCGTCCTCGTCACAAGCGGTCACAATCCTCTCTGCTCACAATTCTGTCACTCGTCGAGCCGGAGACAACTCTCTCTCTTTATCAGCTGTCCGTCATGTCACAGGGAGCGGCGCACTGCACCTAAGGGGGGCAAAGAGAGCTCGAGCAACTGATGCGCACGGCTCGGTGTCGGAGTGCGAACTGCCGGCGGCGCGCGGCGCAGGTATAAAAGAGCCGCGAAAACGTCCCCCACGTGGACGACGCCTACGCTCGCAGCGCGCCGGAGAGACAGAGAGCGAGCGAGCGAGAGAGAGAGAGAGCGCGAGAGAGCGAGAGGGAGAGAGCCGCTGCGGAATTCCAGGGGCACGTAGCAGCGGCCCCAGAGGTGTGTACGCGGATAAGGCGAATTCCGAGGAGGATTCCTCCCGACCCGCTGACTCACGAGATGGCCGAGAGGCAAGGGTTGCGCGGCCCGGAATTCTTCGAGCCCTCCGCTATTCTCCTGGCTCCCCGTTTCTCTATTTTTCAGAAACAGGCCCAATGGATGCACGTCTTTCTTTTCGGAGTTTATTTTTCATTTCTTCAAATTTTACGCACGTTTCACTGAATTTTTATCAGCGCTCAACCTAATAAAAAAATACAACTCAACTCTAATCCGTTATAGTAGCCAAACGATATTTGCAGAAAAGAAAATTAAACTCCAGCGTTTCGTTTAATGCAAAGTTTGAACGTGTAAAAAGGCTTACCATTTAAATTATCTTTTGACGCGTTAAACTTTCATACGAGCCTCGAATGCTAACGTCCAAAGTTAACAAGTATTATGTGTAAAACTTTTTATGCGTTTAATCTTCACGTTCAAGCGAACAATTTTACTTCTCTTTTCGAGCAAATCTGTACAAGCTTGGATAGGAAATTACTACACAAAAATTTGTCTTTAATGTTCAGAAAGAAACGCGTCAATAAAAGTCAATATCTATCATTAAATTGATTAAATTAGCGACTGTTTATTTAACAGATTAAAATTTTCTCATATAAATCTTAAGACGAGCTTGGGAAGAAAACACTGCTCGTAATTAATATCCTTCGTACCGATTGTACGGAGCTGCGTGCAACCTGAATATTCGGCGGTATTCAGGTCGGCGAGATAAACCGGAAGACGATGCGGATAGCTAGACTCTCGCGCGCGGAATTCCCAAATCGATTCGCGCGAAGGAACCCGTTTCGTTCGGGTCTGCGAAATCTTGCCTCATCGAGGTGTACGAGCAAGTTGCAACACCGAAGAACGTCTGCGCCGGGCGAAGAACCTCGTGTGTCGTCGCCGGTAAACAATGAATCACTCGTCAATGAATCGTCAAATTTATGCGGACGAGGAGTCAGGTGTTTTACCGATTTTTATTCCGGAGAAAACTTGCTGCCGCTCGCAGTGAATCTGCACTAATAACGTATTTTCTGTATATTACAGTTCACTAATTTTACAAAGCTTATTAGTAATAGTAATTTTCCGTTCTTTAATTAAATTCGAGAATAACCTTCTTATGTATTTATTTTTCTTACAGACTTTTTTTTCGTGTTATTGTTTGGTACTCGAATATTTGATTATACTTGAGAATGAAATTCGAAAGAACCGGTTTTTAATCGGCCGCGCAATTAATCGATACCCACTAAGGCGATTGTTTTATTTATAAGCACACAAGACGCAACTTTTTTAGAGAATTATACACACGTGTCGGTGCTTATTTCGAAATATCTGCACCGATTAAGCATCGAGAGACCCGAGGTGTTAAACATCCTTCTGAATGTAAATGTCAATGTTCAACCTGATTGCTTTGACAAGTCAATTATACCTAAAACGAAATCGCTTTAATTGTAAATTTGTATGGTATTTAAATTCGACTGAAAAATGCCGTAAAATGAAAATAAAGTACGAGGCTGCGGGTGGAAGGAAGGCACAAAAGGCGGATCGGTCCGTCCTCTCTCAATCACTCACGTCAGTTCACTCTTCTCCACAAAATAATCCCCCAGAAAAATAATCCGTCGGTCTTCGCACAGTAAATTGAGAGTCGACGGTCGACGCGCGAGCTGTTTAGTCGATATCGCGTGCGGCACTGCCGAGCTGCTCGAAGACGCGAGTCGGAGCACGGCCGCCTCTGTGTGGGGGCTTTCCCGGTGACCCCCTGACTTGCTTCTTTTCCTGCCTTTTTGCGCTTCTCGAGCGGATTTTTTTCGCAGGGGGCGAGATTCGACTCTTGGGGATAATGTCTGCCAAATCTTAGATTCCGGAATGACTACATTAATGGGCTTTCGTACTATTTAAAGCCCTATTTTTCATGTATTTTATATTCTTATAATAGCTTTACTTTTATAGATAATGATTTCTGAAATAAAGATTGTCCAAATTTGTTTTTTTCATTTTATGGCTTTTCCGTAAAAATTAGGATTATTAGGAAGATTATTGTATCGTGAATTTTTCCTTGTTTATGCATTGTATTGCATAATTTCAACTGGATATAAGTCGCACTGATAATAAATACCAAGTTTCCGAAAATAGATAAATGAATCCAAGAAGAAGACGCGATACTCGAACTTATCGCTTCCTGGATTCTGTAATTGTCCTCTTCTGAGAGGTCGAAAAATCGATTATAAATCGTATATCTCACTCCGCCGATTTATCCTTGTCCCATTTTGGTAATTTTATTGGACTTTACCAAATATAAATTTACGACTGTCGCTTGACATGAAGGGCAAAGCCGCGAATGTCATTGCTTACATGATCTGTAAAGCAATAAAAACATTTATGGTACGAATAAATCTTTAAAAATAACTTTTTCTTCCTTGATTCAGCCTTACAATCAAATGTCCTGCACTTTAATTTTCAACTTGCAATGTTTTCTCATTATCAAGAACTCTATAATGAAAGAACTCGCGGCGAGTAACGTTCTGTGTATATACATATTTGATTGCACGAAAGTCGAGCGTCTGTTACCCTCGACTCTTCGATTGCCAAGGTGCGTTTGCAAAGCGTTACCCTCGCGAAAATGTAAACAAGTCGCAGTAGGAAGAATTGGAGAATGTCTAAAGGAAAAAGACGGCGTTATGATCGGCTCACTCCTTGCCGCGGGAGCCGGTGAAAGGTGGCTTTTCGGTCCTAGCCCTCGGAAGAAGCCCTAGATCAAAAAGATTTTTCCGCCTGCCCCCCGAGCACTTGGTTGGCTACGCCACGGAGATACGGATCGGCCGGCCTCGGGTTCCCATAGGGCGTCTTCTCCCTCCCTCGGCCGCGCGCGAGGAATTCGCGGCCCCTGGAATTCGATCGGCATCCCGATCGGCATCCCGATCGGCCGCCGCTCCAAAGCAGACCTTTCAAAAGTCACCCGCGTCGAGCTTTCGCGCACGCGCGCGATGATGCTGCTGCTCCCTCGACTATCCAACGGGGGATCTGTTAGGGGAGCGAGCTATTTCGGAACGATGCTTTTGCGCGGTTTTACCCAAGTCTTTCAGTTTTTTTTTGCGCAGTTTTGCCTTGTCTTTGAGTAATTCGCGGTGAATTAGGCGTGCAACTTCTTTTGAAAACGTTAATGGAAAAGGTTGAGCAGCTTTGTGAAAAAGAAAAGCAACGTTCGATAGTATGAAAATGCGTCAAAGAGTGATAAAAAGCTAGCCAACGTTTTGACGCTTTCCGATTTCCGTTTAGGCCGATAACTGCGTTTCGTAGAACTCATAAAAGAAGTCATAAAATTATGCTTGAATCTTTTAATGAAATAAAAGTTCATATTATTTTTGAGGAATGCATTTTGCTTTTACATTTCTACTGCACTTAACAGTCCTTATAAGCTGCAATCACATAATTTTAATATGATAAAATAGAATAAAATCTGCTTATGCTTTTATCTTCGATTTTGTAAAGTAGGAAATAGAAGTTTACGGGTAAAAAGATTATCAGCTTGAAAATCAATTTTAAAATTTAAATATTTATAAGAGCTTCGAGTGAGCAATAAATTTTTCTCTCTTTTGCGCTTCTTTAGAATACAAAGTCGCATTTGTCTATACTTTTCGATGTTTTCATTGGTGATGCATTAAAAATGATTAGAGCCTACGTGCCGATGCGCTGTACTAAAGTACTATTATACTATTATATTTCCTAGTGTACTTGATTTTTAAAAGTTTAAAAATTTTAAATTCATAAATTCTTGAGTAAACAATGAAGAATATTTCAGTACCTTTAAAAAATATGAATAGGTTTCATAAAATTTTATCTAGTAGATAAAGCAATTTTATTATTATAATAAAATCAAATTTCCTATCATTAATTTTTTTTCTGCTCAATTCTGCTTCTTTCCAATAATTTGGTACTTGAGAACAAAATATCAGGTCTTAAACTGTCTGTATTTAAGATTTTTGAAACTAAAATTGTTGATCGGTGACTAACAAAAGAAGAGATTATTCCTTCAATCGCTTACAAGAAATAAAGATTTAACTTTTATTAAAATAAAAAGAATCTCTTGACTTATGTATATGCAGACTAAATAATATGTTTTGAACTTCCCAATGCAATAGAAAGGAAATTAAAAATTGAAATCGCTTACTTATACAAAGCTTCTTTTTACAGATTACGCACGACATATTTTTGTGATCTACCGATGCCTTTGTACTATCTGGCATCGCTGACCGGCGGCGCCTCGTGACGCACCGTTTGATGAACGAGTTTGACCGCAATTATTTTTAATTATCTCTCATAAATTACAGTAGAAATAATTATAGATTCGTTAATTAAAATTAAAATGAGGAAGCAAATCCTATGACACATGGTCGAATCTATCATTTTCTGGCTTCTGTCATCATTATATTCATCAAAGAACATCATTTTAATAACTTGACAAAAATTCTTTTTCGCTATGCTTAACTGAAAAAAAGCAGCGATGGGTTTATTTTGGATTTAGATGGAAAAAATCGTTTTCTTTCTGCAATCACATAATCTGTTACTAGTTTGAAAATTTATTACTTTTCGCATGAATTATTTACCTATGCTCTATGAAATTTTAATTTAAACTAATGAACTTTCAAAAGAATTCCTCTTTACTGAGATTTGAAAACAAAGTCAGCAGTGAAGAACTACGCACTTTTCCTCGTCGAATCATCGCGAAAAAATGTTCCCATATCATAAAAAGCGGTCGGAGATCGAACTGCTCCTCAGAAAAAAGCCTAAGTACCGCGCCTGAAACAAAGCAGCGGGTAAAAGGAGCGAGAGAAAGACAATCGCGAGATTAGTCAGCTGCTTCTCATGCGCTCGTTTGTCGTCATAATACACGCAAAAAGTCGCCGCCTGCTAATGAGCGCCGATGAGTTCGACGTCTCTGTTTGCAGAATGGTTTTACCTAATGGAACCGTGCGAGTTTCATGCTTCTTGAGCGAGGAAAGCGGCCTTTTCTTCGCTGGAGTGCTGATTAATTCAAGGGGAATTGCAGAAATCTTTTCAAAGACTTATTCATTTTTAGGAAAATTCATAAAGCTTATTATCAGAGTATGATCAGAATTTTATAAAAAGAACATAAAATGTACATAAAAAATTAATAAAATGAGCTTTTACAAGGTTAGAATCTAATTTCTAGAATTAAGTACAAGACGATTAAGTTGAATAACTGAAAAGCAGAATTACATCATTGTTATTAAAAAGAAATTGTTTACTCTTAAACATGAGCCAGGCATATTTCCGAAGAATTACAGAACATTACTTATGAAATATATTTTCATTTTCATTATTTGCCATGAAATATTTATTTTTTATCCAAAATAAAAATAGTTTAAGAAAGACAATCAAATTAACATCTTTTTACAATAAAAATAAGGCTTCAAGACGACGATTTGAAGATAATTTATTAACCTGTAATTTAATTGCACAGAGAAGTTTAAATAAGGGTTCATGAACGGGGTTGAAACATACGTCTTCTTCTTGTTCAACCTTCCTATCACCGACTGATTCTAGACTTTTAAGAACGAAAATAAATGGTCACTTTGATATTGTAACAGTATTTCAGCAGAGTAAGTTGCTTACAAAACGCAAGAAGACACTCTTTATTAATTTACGTTTAAATCTGAAAATAATGCACATTAAATTTGGTTTCGCTGAATTTATGGCGCTTGAACTATGACGATAAATCAGCGATGCATCTGCAAATTGATTGCATCTTATCATCCTTCGAACAACTTGTTTCTTCCGCTTTCGCTTGAGCTAAAAGCCACTTTGTAGTTTTTATTTTAAGAAAAGTTACAGCGGTGAATTATTGTTGGTGAAATAAATTATTGGAGTTTAGAAGAAATCGACAAAAAAAACCACTATTTCTACAAATTATACATAATAGGAAATTTGAACTTTTCTTGTAAATGTTCAGCTATTTATTTGTAAAGAGATATGAGCGAAGGAAAATCGGAGGCAAAAATGTAGTTCAATGTCACGGCGAAGCTTAGATATCTCTAGACTTTCATCGAGATCGTTCAGCGGGTAAGTCCACTGCTCGACTTTTCATTCGAATCGCGTAGCGTCGCGAGAGCTGCATTCAGAGAAGAAAAACAAAGACGCGCCACGAAGGCTGCGGACGACGTGCAGTTTCGAGCCTAAGATTTACTTTCTTTTAGAGCCGAAGGAAATACGCTTCACGGTAATGCTGCTTTTATGGTTTTTATATAATATTATTATGCAATGAGTGGGAGGATCGAGCGAGGCTGACACATTTTTCGAATTACTGTATAGCGCGGAATGTAACTGTCCGTTACGTCTACTGTAGCGTGTAGCTTTACAAGATTTATTCAAATGAATGCTAATGCTGCATTGGAAGGATAAACAAATAATTCTTATTTATGTCACAGCTTATCCTCCATGACGGAGAGTTAAAAGTGCGCTTCTGCAAGTAAATAAACGCGTTATTAATAATCGATACCGTAATATACGTACTGCAGGAATGAAGTTAGAATGACCGTTAATAATAAATTAATTATATTAGTGACATGAAAATGAGAAAATGCTTGAAATTAAAGAGTGAATATTATTCTTTTTGCTAAAGTTAAATTTAATAAGGTGCGCATGATTGGAATTGAAAGGTCTACGAAGGAAGGCAGAGATCAATCTCGGAGTCAAGTGCGCCGCGATCGTCATTCGGTGGCAGGATCGACCTTGCGTCGCGCCTTGAACTTGCACCTAGAGCCTCACCCCTCGCAATCACTCTTGCTTCATTTCTTGCTTTTTTCAAAATCTAACCTTTTTCTAAGTACAGCTAATTTTTTATTGCATTTCAACGTCGAGAATTAAATGATTCACAATTAAGAATTTTTATTATCTTATGTAGCTATTATTAATTGTAATTAGTATAAACGTTACATTATTTCAAAAGCGATGAATTTTATAATTATATATTTAATTAATTAACGCAGTTCAATAATGGAATTTTTCAAATACTTTACCCCCTTTCAAATAATGCGTGAAAATGTAACGGTACCTCGCAGTAAATTTCAAGTGCTTATGAGTCAGTAATCTAGCAAGACTATAGGAAAGGCTGCACTCCTAAATCCGTTGCAAAAGCTCAGTTCTCGGTAATGTGCGGATTTATAAAAAATCCGATAATCATTTGGAGCCGAACGCAGCTCTCTTCAGGAATGTATCGGAACGATCGTTTCGAGAATTGCGTAGAATTACTTCACGAACATTTTATGAATGGTTCGCTAATGATTCACAAACTGGATATTACGTACAGGAGAAGCCAATATCCATTCCGAGTCAAAAAATCGATTTTGCTTCGAGCTGAATTGTGTTTTTACGATATAATGCTGAAGTAATTCGTAGACACCTGCAATTTCGCGCCGCGAAAATGTTAATTAGTTAATTCGCTTTTAAAAGTTTAATAATAGTTGGGGCATGGTAAATAATTGTTTATTCACTGAAAGTTAATATTTTCTTCTGAATAGAGTGAAATATTTACTAAACTTTGAAAATACAAGAGGTTTACTGTATTTTTTGTTAAATGAACAATGTAAAAAAAGTTTAAACAAGAATGCTACAGTATTTAATAAGAAAAAATTATAAAGCAGATTGTAAATTATGATTATTTAAAATTTCTTTTGAAATAAATGGTTTTAAACCCACGCAAAATCATTATATTGAACGCTGTACGATTTCTTTGCTTAAAATAGAAATTCATTCCTATTATTAGTACGTCTGACATTTCATATTCCTTACGTAGAAGAAAAAATGTTATCAAATCATCAAGACATAATTTTCCTGCCTTTTTATAAAATAAAATTTGAAAAACTAGGAACATATACGTGTCTTAACGAAAAGCGCAAGTATTCAAATGACACAATCGATTATCATCCACAGCCCGATTCTGGAATGCCCAAAAACGTCCGAGGAATTTCTCGCGCCTAGAGTAGGCATCTGGCCTGCCCTTCAGGTAGCAGAAGCGCATCCGTCCTCCCTTCGCGTGCCTTCAAAGTGACGAAAGCGTGATTCATCGCAGCAGCCAAGAATTTCAACTGGCGTCGCGATGGATAAAAATCTCTATGACGTCTCTATTTGACGGGTTAAGTAAAACATTTTGCTAATCCGTTAACAATTGTAAATACAGCGGATCAGCAGTGATTTTTTAATGGTGCTCTATTATTAAAAATTCTTTTTTATGAAATGAATATTAATTTTTGTCTCCAGGAATATGTCTTATCTTTTGAGGAAGCAATTTTTTAGTATCAATACGTTTTTGAGTATTAATTAAAAATGAATCAGTTGCGAATTAGATTGAAAAGAAATTTTGTTTGTAAAAAGTAATGTTTCTACAGGACTGATGAATGGGATATTTTTATTGTCGCATTTTTATTATTTCCTCTCGTTTCATGCTCCAGAATAAAAGTATCTTATGTAGAAAAAATTTGTTATTTAAGCGTGCTAAATTTCGCAATTGCGCTTCATTGTAAGTAAATTATAACCTGGTACACAACTTTTGCAGTAGTATTGTTTAGATGATTTTAATTGTTAAAATTTCTTGAAAAATAAATAAAAACTTGGTAAATTCATTTGAATAACTTTCAATGACACGGGCAACTGTAGACAGCCAACTAAATAATAATTAACGAGTTTTTAGCTTGACGTTCTTTATTTCGGCCTGAAATTCAATAATACTTAAAATTGGACGGCCGAACGATGCAGGTCATTAGAACTCTCGTAAAACTTTCGAATATTATGTCTGGGTAGGTATGCCCATTTTAGCACGCAGGCACTTTCTGTTTAATATTTTGCCGAGTCCTAAAATAAAAAAAAATATTTGAAACTTTCTTTGCGACTTTGCTACAACTAGAACAAAGGAAGGGATACAAAAAGTATAGTTTTTGAAAAATGTTTAAATTAACTGCGATTTCACCCCTTTCACCGACAGTTTTTTCAAAGAAAAATCAAGATAGTCCAAAATCAGCGGTAAAAAGCAGCGAAAAGCCGGCATTCGACTAATAATAATCCATTTGTTTCCCGGCGATGATCGCGATATCGTCATAATTCGCGACACGATCTATAAATTCATCCGGTAGGAGCAGAATGTAGTCTTTTTTATTTTGTTGGACAGCGCACGCAAGAGGATCTTCCTCGCGTGCGACCGAACGACAAAACGATCATCGCGCGCAATTAATTTCAGTTCTGTTCGAAAAAAAATGGAGAGTTGACGAGAATTTCCTTTTCTTTTGTTTTATTTAGATTTGCGATCGTATTTTTACTCTCTTTTAGTCAAATTGAATCACATATTGATGTTTTGTTTAAATAATATAAGCTTAATGACATCTAAATGGAAGAAATAAAATCGTTAAAATGTTGTAAAACGTACAATAAATAGTTCAATAGTTAAATATATACTTCACTTCGAATAGCTAGGTTCAAACAGTATATAGATTTTTTCTAAATTGAAATAAACTACAATTTAGCTTAATGTGATAAGCTGCTGGTGACATCCGTGCCAGTCTCGCATTAATAAAGAAAAACTGTGATTTAAAGACGTATTATTCAGGACAAACCTTTCAAAGAAAATATTGATTACTTTATCAGGACATAAATTATTATTAAATTTTAGTAATGAAAATAGAAAAACATCGATATTCCTCGGAAGGATCAACAAAGAAATTAAAGAGCATTGCTTTAATTAAATTCACATGATGAGGATTGAGCATATTTTTTCTTAATTTTGCCAATTTTCTACCTCAAATTAAAATTATATAATGAAGCTGCAGAAAAAAATAAGCGTGAATCCACTGTAATCAAAGTCTATTTTGTCTCTGATTGCATCTTCTCGGAAGTGAATTTGAGCGAACCCAAGAAAATCAATAATTAGGTTTAATAACAAAAAGCTTTTTAATAAATACGTCAATATTTCACGAAGATTTAAATGAGGTAATCGATATTTTAGATCTTTAGGATAAGAATTGATTTATTGCTAATTAAAATTGAATTATGGCTGATTGATTGAATTTTAACTTTGACTATATAATAATATATAGTAAATGAAGGATTTGATAAAATAAATAAAATTTAATTCGTTTATTTTTTAAATTTCTTAAGAAAACTTTATTAAACCATTTTTGTGGTAATAAGTAAATGAATGATTTTAATCAACTTCTTAACTATAAATCATCTAAATGTTTTCTTATATAAGTAATAATTATAGATTGATAGTTTGCTTCTATTTTTAACAATGATTACAAAAAGAATAAAAATTGATTCATGAGAATATAAATTAGTTTCAACGATTGTAATATTCGTTTTTCAATAGAAATCATTAGACGCTTTTAAATTCGAGTCAGGGGCTGTTTTTATATTGTTGTATGAACGTTGAATTTTTCAAAACAATATGAATAGAAACAATCTCGGAAAAAATGCTTTAATTCTCAGAGGGTCGAAAAGCCTATTGTATACTGACTCAACCCATGATCAAAACTTCACACGTGGTTAATTCATGCATGACATTGGATATCCATGATTTTTCGAAAACACGATACGTAGCAAATTGTTTTTAAACGTCAATTTTTCAGTCGAAAAAATGCCGGCACTATAAAGGTAAATATCATTATAGATGTGAACAAAAATTATAAATAAATAATATACTGACTAACAGTGTTTCAAATTTAATTGAACAATACAATGTGTATTTTATTGATTATTAGTACCACAAATTATATTTTAAATTATAAAACTGCAATGAATTAAAGAATAAGATTCTTTATAATCAAGTGAAATTTTTTACTTGCAGTTGCAGTATTACAATTAAATATATTAGCTTTATTTTAATTTCATATCCTTGTATGAACAAATTAAAGTAAAATAAATATTTTTCTAAATAAAAACCGCCAATAATTATTAACCTTAAAAATTTAAATACTTTTGTGAGTTAGACTGGACCAATCGCGGTAACTCAACAACCCTAACTTCTATGGACAAACCAATCAGTTACCATCAAATTAATTCTTCTTGGGAAAAACTCACCAGCGAGTGTCTTATCTAGAGGCTTCACTTCTCCGTGCTTGTAGGTGCGGCGCACGACGAGACGACGACCAAAGCAAAAGCAACGCGGTGGTAATCTCGTGCAAAATCCTAAAAAAGAAACGATGTCAGCAATTAGTTTACTCAATCCAAAGGCGGAATTCGCTCGGGCTGCTCAAGCCTTGGCCATTAACATCTCCGCAGCTAAGGGAATCCAGGATGTCATGAAGACTAACCTCGGCCCCAAAGGAACCATGAAAATGTGAGTTTCGATTTTTCTAGATTTCTCACGTTTTCAATATTTAAAGTTAGTTCACCACTCGTTTTTTCAATGAGAGAAAAAGGGGAGAGGGATTTATCTTAATTTTAACGGACTGGGGATAAGGGGTGATTTTTTTTAATAATTAGGAACAGTTTGGTTAGGAAGCAGAAAAGCACTCCTTATATGGTAATAGTGTGAATTTCTGGAGAGAGATACTAAACATTTTTATAATAAGATTTAAAATTGTTGTAAAAACTTTGTAATAAATTTCATAAACTTATTTTGTTATTATTATAGGCTAGTATCTGGTTCTGGTGATATTAAAATCACTAAGGATGGCAATGTCCTTCTGCATGAAATGCAAATTCAACATCCTACAGCTTCTCTAATTGCCAGAGCATCAACAGCTCAAAATGATATGACTGGAGATGGTACAACAAGTACTGTATTATTGATCGGAGAACTTTTAAAACAAGCTGATGTTTATATCTCCGAAGGTCTTCATCCTAGGTTGGTTACAGAAGGATTTAATTTGGCAAAAGATAAAGTCTTGCAGGTTTTAGAGCAAATTAAAGTTCCCATTGAACCAACGAGGGAAGCACTCTTAGACATTGCAAGAACTGCATTGAAAACAAAAATTCACCCCACATTAGCTGAAAAACTCACAGAGATTTGCGTTGATGCTGTTCTTAATATTAAGCAGCAGGATGTCCCAATTGACTTGCACATGGTTGAAATCATGGAGATGCAACATAGAACATCATCAGACACAACTCTTATTAAAGGTCTTGTACTTGATCATGGTTCCAGACATCCAGATATGCCGAAGAAAGTTGAAAATGCATATATTTTGACATGCAATGTCAGCTTGGAATATGAAAAGAGCGAGGTAACTACAAAAATGAATAAATTGAAAACAACAATATTTTTAATGTGTAACATTCAAATTAAAATATTTTAATTTGTAGGTGAACAGTGGATTCTTCTACAAAACCGCGGCAGAGCGCGAAAAATTAGTAGGTGCGGAACGTGAATTTATTGATAACCGAGTGAAAAAAGTAATTGAACTGAAACGGAAGGTTTGCAATAATACAAACAAGACATTTGTTTTGATCAATCAAAAGGGAATTGACCCCCCATCCCTAGATATGCTTGCTAAGGAAGGTATTATTGCACTGAGACGAGCCAAGAGGAGGAATATGGAAAGATTGTGTCTCGCTTGTGGAGGAACTGCTATGAACTCTTTTGATGATTTACAAGAAGAGCATCTTGGTTATGCTGGACTTGTCTATGAACACGTTTTAGTTAGTATACTTTGCTTTAACTAAATCTTATACAGTTTTATGATTACCAAGTTCTCTCTAACAATTATCTTTTTATTAGGGTGAAACTAAGTATACTTTTGTTGAAGAATGCAAAAAACCAAATTCAGTAACGATACTTCTGAAGGTAATGAATCTAAATAATTGATCCTAGTTATTTCTATTTAAAATTTGGTTACTTGAATCATTTTTTATTATATTTAGGGACCAAACAAGTACACGTTAGTGCAGTTAAAAGATGCAGTTTATGATGGTTTGAGAGCAATCAAGAATGCCATTGATGATCATTGTGTGATTCCTGGAGCTGGTGCTTTTGAAGTAATAGCTAACCATACTCTTCAACAGTACAAAAACGAAGTCAAAGGAAAGCAGCGCCTTGGTGTTCAAGCCTTTGCAGAAGCTCTCCTTATCATTCCCAAAACTTTAGGTACATTTATAAGACTCATTTCTTGAATTAATTTTCAATTATTTGTTTTATTTAGAAATTAAATATATATTTTTACAATTTTAGCTGTAAACTGTGGATTTGATTCACAAGACACAATCGTCAAACTTCAAGAAGAAGCAATCACATTAAACCAACCCGTTGGATTAGATATCTCATCTGGTGAAGCCTTAGATCCTAAAGCTGCTGGTATTTACGATAACTATATCGTCAAGAAGCAAATAATCAATTCTTGGTACTTATTGTTTTACAAGTATTTTAAGTATGTTCATATAAAATAATAATACGTATTAATAAATTATACTTTTTTAGTACGGTGATTGCCAGTAACCTACTTCTCGTCGATGAAATCATGCGAGCAGGTTTGTCTTCGCTGAAGGGTTAAAATTACGAAAATTACTCATACTGATTACATCAATGTTATTATTACTTTTCGAATATTTATCATCCAACTAACGGCCAATTTCAATGCTTTTGTTTGACGGCCTCCCGTTGAAAGTCAGAGCTTTTTACTGCATTTGTACTTCACACGAATATAAATAAACTATTTCTTACAATATGTACAAGGAAACTGTAATTTAATTACATACATAATATCCTATATTAAAATACCCAATACTTTACGAGAATTTGAACGTGCACTTTGCGCCCCGATAATTTTTCTCTTATATAAATTTAGCGATCGAGATACATCGGATTTCGAGCGTTTATTCGAGATCGATCTCTAATGGATCGATGCTAATGGATTTTTAAGAAAAAACTAGTAATAGATGGGCGCGCTCCGCGCGCCGATGTTTCGCGTTCGTTATTCAACTGTCGCTCTTTCGGCTGAT
>JAWWEM010000027.1:4878459-4890599 GCA_035582935.1 Ormyrus thymus
AGTCCCAATTACCGTACAGTGTTATTATGGGGGGTTGACGCGCGTAGCGCGCAGGGGGGCATAGCCCCCCTAGTAATTATAGAAAGAAAATCTTCAAGCGGTTACATATTCAAATCATGCAGTATGTTTAAAAGATTAATAGAATCTAATTATATTTAATTTGTTTAAAAATATGTTATGTCTAAAAGCTAGTTGAGTTATGTAGAATTTTGTAAGTATGGATATGACGTTGATGTGCCTAATTAGTGATGAGTGTAACTTTTTGCTTCTAAAAATAAAATTAAAAGCAGAGTAAGCTAAATTATTAAATAATGTATTATTTTTACAGCATCTTTAATGTATATTAAGGAATTTGTGAAACTAGTAAAAATATAATTTTAGAATTGTGCATAATTCTGTACTAAAAATAATGTTTTAAAAAACAATTTAACAAAATATATAACCTAGGTGGAAATATTTTTTATTTTTTATTGTATTTTTCTAAATTTATTTCCATTGAATTATAGAAGAAAGAATACAAATGCTGCACTTACATCAATAAAAATGACTAAAAAGCAGTTTAGACGAAGCTAGAAGAAAAGAGCTGATGGTGCAGTCAAATTCACAAACCTGTGATAGTGATGGTAAATGCAATGAGAACACTTGTAAAGTCGGCAATCGTGCATTTTTAAGTGAACACCCATTTTCTCGAGAGCAATATTTTGGGCTACATCCTGGCCACTCGTCGGCGGGCAGTGGAGGCACCGAAAGCACACCTCATCCGAGTGTAATGCTTTTAAATGATGGCGCAACATTGCCTCCTCGACCGTTAAGTAATTGCATTCCGGCACTCCGCAGACATATCTAACAAAGTCACAGTACAAAAAAAAATGGTCACACACTGTTTTTTCTGGAGGTCTTGTTGCCTTGCTTGCATTTATTCGCGAGATAACCCAGGAAAAAGTTATATGTTTATGCTTCGAGCTATTGTTAAGTAAAATTCATGCACAATGGACATTTGCGGTTAATGCAGGATACATTGAGCAATATCGAATTGTCATTTACTATTATTTTTTCCGTATCAGCTTACTGTTTTGTGAAATAGATAAAGAGAAGATGTATTGCTTACAAGAATGAAAATGATACTATATGACACGATGTTGATGTACTTTTTTTAAAATTAATGTTTTGATGCATTTTTTAAGTAGGGTTGCTTTTTTCAAAATTAAAACGTAACATTTAAAAATAAGATCATTTTTAAAATCATATAGAATACCGATTGGATACCCATCAATTTATATAAAAACTATGGCAATCAAATTTATTATTTTTTCCAAGTTAAAAATTAATAAATATTGCTTAATACGTGTATGCTAAAAGTTGAAAAGATAAGTGTATTTAATAACAACATTAAAAAGTTTATTTTATAAAGAAGTAATCGTTGCAACATCTATTTAGTGCGTATTTTGTATAAATTTGGTAGGCTTAAAAAAATTACATATAATATATTTCGTTTATGAAAAGTAAAAAGTTATGCAAAATGAATCTAAAAGATGTAAATGTATTACTCGAGTCGATTTTAACGTAAATTTATAATAAAAATAAAAAAAATAAAAAATAATAAGAAATGATTTTACAGTTAATTATTTTCTTAGTTAATGGTTAAATGCAGAATTAAAATGTTATTTTATTAATAACGTACTTCAAGAAGTAATAAAATTACGTTAAAATTACATAAACATTGAACATCAAGAGTTATATTTAATGTGTGTAAAAACACAAAATTGCAATTATTCTTTCAATTAATTTTAGTCAACAACATACCTCTTGTTCTCCGGTACATATTTAGGTAAAGACTCTTCCTCCTCAGTTTTATGTTCTTTATGCGCCGACGGACCACCGCCTCCGCCCATTCGACCGTTCTCGTGCGAACTGCTGGCAAGATTAACCATCTTATCAAACATGCGTTCTTTCTTATCCAGACAAGGCACTGGATTAACAGGGCTAGACTCCGGTACACTTTCGTCCTTGAGGTGAGCTTGAAGATGACGAAGCATGTTGGAACGCACTTTGTTGCTGTAAGGACAAATAGCACATTGCACTGCTTTGTTGTAGATCGCTTGTAAGGGTAGACTATCGGTTTCGTCCGGACTAAATGTTGTCTTTTCTATCTCTGCTACTTGCGGTACAGCTTTTTCCGGTGAACGGTTGGCATTTTTCTTGCCTTTTAATTTTTCCGCTGCACCCTGAAATGACACGGAATACTTTAAATAATACTCTTAAGGTAATCATCAAATTAAAAAAGTTTTAATAATACTCACAACTGGATGTACAAAGAATAATCCTTCGGGCGATGGATTCATTGGATCTGCCGGTAAGACTTTTGTATTGAGGCATTTGTGTTTCGATCGAATGTGCAACGTTGCCTGACTCTGCAGAGCGAACTTGGCGTTGCATGCAGCGCAACTAAATCTTTTTAAACCATGTCTCTTTAAATGGTCAATTAAGAAACTAGGTTTCTCAAATTTCTTACTCGATGTTCCACAATGAATACAATATAGTGAAGACTTGCAGCCCTCCTCATTATTAGGAATACACTGATGCATGTGGGCTCGTAGTTCATCGGCAGTTTCAGCGCTTTGATGACATGATTCATAACCGCAAATGTAAAGTTCGTGTCCTGCAAAACCTGTATTCTTGACATCTTCGAGAGTCAAGAAACGACTGTTCAGATTGGGTGAGTCAAAGGATGATTTTGAAGCTGCTGGCGAAGACGTCGGAGTCGATGGTGTGGGCGGTTGTTCAGTTCCCGAAGTATCCTCTTTTGTGCTTTCGTCAAGATTTTCATCTTGCTCTTCTTTTTGACTATCAGGCTCATCTGCATTCTCACACGGCGATTTCTGCATGAAAAGAATTGATTAAAATGAACTCCATTTTTTGATAAAAAAGAATTCGATTTTTTATTAAAACATACTTCATCTTTATCTTTCGTATCGCTTGATGCGGTTGTGTAATCTTCAATAATTTCTATATCACTATCATTGTCAACTTCAACAGTGCTAGGCTCTACAGACTTACTATCTCTTTCCTTTTTTATTTTTTTACCCAAAAAATCAGTATGATCTAATAGATTCGTACTTACAAATTCACTGTCGCTATCCTTTACAGTTTCGTTACTATTTATTTTTGGCGTCTCTTTCACAGTTACCTAAAAATAAACAACGCATTTTTAATAAAACAATCAAATAAGCGTTAAATGATTATATAATTGCTCTAAAAAAGTATAACAGTAATATTTGTTTTAGTAAAATGAGGCCTACCTTAATATTTTTTCCTAAATTTAACAAACTTGTAGCCGCATTAGTGCTGAGACTACGGGCATCGAGAATTCGAATGTTAGAAACTCCTCCGTCTAGAGTAGTAACAGGCACAAATTGGTTATTTTCTTTCGGTGAAATTATCTTAGTAGTCATCGAGTGAGAAGGTAATAAAGATACAGCATTTCCTGTATTTTTTATCAAAGACGGAATGGGTACTTTTGTAGTATTAGCTGGTGATAGCTCTACTTCCGGAGAAAGTTTACGTTGACGATAAATTGCATCGACATCACGAATACGAAGTTGATCAATGGCACTTAAATTTTTTGCAATCTGTAAATATTTCCATAATTATTTTTTCACATCTGACACTTATTATAAAGAAATATCTTATGTATTTACGTACCTCTCGGGGTAAACATCTTTCTAAAACATGGGGGGGTTGATTGTAGTGAGCAGTACTTAAATGGGAGTGCAATTCTCTTATTGATGGTGAGCCATGAGGACAGTACATGCAGTGATACTTGAAATAACCGTGTTGTTTGTAATGCTGAAATAAATTTTTTTAGGATTAATTGCTATTTAAATACTTTTAAGCATTATTTAAAGTGATAAAATATTAGTTACCTCAATAAGATTTACTTCTGAGTTTACACTACCCTGACATACATGACATTCATAACCATTGACTACATTAAAGTGATGCATGTTTAAATGAAGAACAAATGCCTCCGGAATGAAAAAGTATTTGTTACATTCTATAATAATTAATTTTATAATAATTAATTTAATAAAGCAATTTATCAATAATTGACTTTTATTCCTTTTATAAACCTACCGTGTACACAAACATAGGGCTTAATAATTTGTTTTCTATCAAGTCTTTTTGCAGGTGGTGGTAGTGAAACAAATTCTTCACTTACAACAAGGATATGAGTTTTTTTCATTTGGTGGTATATTTTCTGATGAATCTCTACGTAAGAATGAGCAAATGCTCGATAAAAACAATATTTGCAACAATATCGGCAAAAGATATGCATCTGTTTGAGATGACTTAAAAGATCATCGTAGTTTTTACAGTCAATATAGCAATATGCACACTTAAAGTAATCCTTAGATTCATTGCCAATCTTGTTGGTGATATCTTCCTCGTGTAACCTGAGATGTTTATGAAAAGCAGGCTCGTTGCTAGTGGTAAAGCAGCAATCTCTACCCATGCATTTATACAAGTGTATCAGTTTGTCATCTTTCAGCATCTTTTCATAAACGTTAGCAGACTTGAGTTTTATCGCTACTGAAACCTGTTCCGGAGAGGCGATTTTGACTAGTTTAAACGATGGATTGGTGGAGTTGACAATGGTAGTTGGTGCAACTCCTCCTGATGCCATTGTGATGGGTACTGCCACGCCTTTTGAATCGATTTTAATGGCTACTGTTTGCTGGCCACCGATCGAGATGTAATTATCTGCTTTGGCCCCTGCCCTTGAGGCTGTAGGAAGGTTTAATGGAATTATTTTTACTGTTTCTCCTGATGTTGCAACAACAGAGTTGCCATCGACTCGTTTCAAAATGTAGGAACTGGGTTTCTTTAGAAGCGACAATCCTTTTACTTTCTGAGGTGATGTTTCGGGTACGACTCGTAAATTTGGTGCCTTTGAAATTTAAGTTAATATTAGTTCATTAATCAGTAGTTAGTAAGGTTAATCTATACTTACGATTTGATTGTCATTGTCTTTCGGAGCAAGACTAACAACATTGGCTATCTTTAAAAATCCAGAGTCGTCTTTAGCTCTTGGTCCAATAGGTTCAATTGTAGCCATCGATGAAGCTAAAATTAAAAAAAATTAAGTATAATTAATTAGAAAAAGAATTTTATTCTATATCGTTATTTGAAACATATACTTACAATTAGTTGAAGCACATTCCTGGTCTCCTCCTTTAGAGAGTTTATCTCCACTAATCCTTCTGATTCTGATGAAGCTTTTTGTTGAACTAGAAGTACTTTCTTTTTCTTCTTCCATTGCTTTCGGCTCTTCTTGTGCATTTTTCTGCGTAGAAAAAATAATTTGAAGTAGAATTTTGCATTTTTAATTAAAATTCGAAGGAGAAAAACTTACTTCGGGTGATACAGGCTCATTTTTAATCTCACTTTTGACGGGGGTACGAGTCAGCACGGCCATGTCATCGTGGGATCTTCCTGGAGATGGCTTTTCCTTTTTAATTTTTGATGCTATCTCTTCATTAGACATATCAGCTATAATAGTTTCGGGTTCCGGCAATGCATTATTATCAAGCGGTTTTGTATTTTGCAGTTGTGCAGCGAGTCGTTGTATTGTTGTCATCATCGCACCTTTTGCAGAAGATTCTTCGGTACTTTTTAAGATACTACTTACATCTGCCGATATTTCGTGATCGGACTGCTCGGGACTGGAGTCAGATTCATATTGGGCGGGAGGTGGATTAAACTCTGTTACTTCATCATTTTCGCTATCAGCCCTGAAAACAAAATGTCTTATTTATTTGATTTATAAGAATCAGTACTGTTGTTGAGATAAAAATTTGAATTATAAAAGATGAATATTTTTTCATTAGTTTACCGCTTGGAAGGGTCGTTAACGAATGATAGAGGATCCTTCATTTTAGACGTAACTTTATCCTCCTTATCCTCGCTGCTATTCAAATCTGGGTCTTCCTTAATTAGGACTGGTTCAGTAATAGTCGGAGTTTCTTCTACATTTTCAGTAGTTTGTTCAGGTAATTGAAGCGGATCAACTGCATCTTCTGAATCGTCGATAGACATAGTTGATTCATTTAGTTTCAACTCCACCTTCTCAGGAATTACTGGTTCCCCCTCTTCTTCAGGTGAAGCAGTTCCTATTTTGTCCTTGAGCTGGTCAATAATTGAAATTCGCTTTGATGTTTCTTCTTTGTCTAATTTAATACCAATATCTTCTGCTACTTCTTGCATTTTCTTTTTACGCTCATTTTGAATTTCCATTTCTTTGTTTGTAAGTTCCTCTGGGCAAACGAAGGCACTGAGATTGTTACCCTTCTCTAATTTCTCTGGTTTGTGTTCGATTAGTTCCATAGTCACTTGAAGGTCTGGGTCCTCTTCTACTGTTTCAGCGGGCTTAAACACAAAATAAAGTTTAATTGAATATAATACATAATTTAATACATAATAACTTATAAATGTAAAATGGATTTAAAAAACACAATACCTCCGTATTAGATGTATCTGCAACATCGGATTTTACTTTTACATCAACTTGTTCTAAAACGAGTGTTTTATGTTCTTCCTTCAACTCAACTTTCTGCGGAATTGATGGATCCATAAGAGTCTTCGTATCTGCTTCTAAGTTTTCTACTTTTACTCCTAAAGACATATCAATTTTAATGATCTTTACTTCTTCCTGTCCTTGCTTATTATGCCATAGTTTGACGTGTTTTTCTACGTTTGATCGTCTCATCTGTACAAAATTACACTTTGAGCAAAGATATCCATGAACTCTATCCTCGTCAGGCACGCTATATTCAACTATAGCGTCATTCAGATTTTTCGCAGAAGAATGTTTTCGACATTCTTTATAGTAGTGTGTTCGTATCGAGCCTTTCGCTACAGCCTCGTAATCACAGCTTAAGCAGGAGAAACGATACTCGCCTGTATGATTTGTACAGTGTTCATAAAAATTTTCGCGCGCAACATTGTCAATTCCTTTCGTCATAAAAGAGCAGAATCTGCAAGTGAACTTGGTCATGCGTTTTTCTCCTGCAGGTGCTGCACTGCTTTCTAAGTCAAGTTGCTTGGCTTCCTCTATAGCGATATTAGCATCTACTACGCTTAGTCGGGATATTAGGACTTCCTTCTTAGGATGTTGCATTTTATAATGGTGGACGATATTTTTTCGATAGAAAGGACAGAGTAAGCACTGGAACTTCTCTTGTCCCGAAAGTGTATAGCCTATCAGGGCGTCAGGGTCAACTCTCATAATTAAGTCCTCATCGTTAGCTTCAACTTGTGTTGATTTCCAAGCAGCTTCCTCGTCTTCATGGAAGCTTTCCGTTCGCTCCATAGACGTGTCAGTTTTTTTGGTACTTGTGCTGGAATTGTGTTCACTAGCGGTTTCATCATTTACAGATATATCAGCCATTGCATCACTTATGGTATTGTCTACCGCTTTACCAATAACTGCCTTTTTCTTTTTCTTTTTAGATAATATGCCTGCAGAATTTTTTCCTTTAGTCGAGTAAAGGAATTTTTGATTATTGACTTTTTGTGAAAGTATTTTTATAATAATTAAAAATAAAGAAATCTTGAGTAAAGAACTATAAATTAGATCGCATCAATACGGCGATAGCGTACTTAAATCTCAAATTAAATGTATAAACACACAAAAGTGTAAAAATACTGTGCAAAAACCATAAAAACACTTTCCAATAAATAAAATAAAATAAATTACCCATTTGCCAGTTACTCTTTTTTTTCTTTGTTTGCTTCTTTTTTACTGCAGTATACTTGGAATTGACAGAAAGTGCTGCCATAACATTTTCCAAAATTTCTTCATTGTTGTCCCGATATTTCGCTGAAGTACTTAGCAGTGAAGATGCATTTGAAATGAAACTTTCATCTGAAGAAGATTCAGCTGAAAAAAAATCTTATTTTATTTTTCAGATCATATTTTATTAATTTATTAGACCATTTTGAACCAATTTAATACTGCTCAGTAAAATTATTACTGCTTTTTTCAAATTTGTATATGTAAATAAATAACAATAAGGCAGTTCCTATTGGATCAAACCATACCTAAAGACTCATCCTTATCATCAATTGTACCTGAATCGGCTGTAGCATTAGTTTTCTTGCCGCCCTTCTTCTGACTTTTGCTCTTCGCAATCTTTTTTTCAGTTGACTCTGGGTGCAACGAGATATCGGACGATGGTTCTACAGCTGAAGGGTCTAAATTAAAACTATCGTTTGACGATTCATCAAATAATGGTGGTGGTATCTTTGGTACACTCTTGGCCCGAGCTTTTTTATTAGCAGCAGCTTTGGAAATCCCATCCTTCTTGGATTTTGCCGAGGAGCCAGACGAATCGTTGATTCCTTCCGATCGCCGAGATAAAGGAAGATCGTCTTCCTCGCTCTCTGAGCTTACAGTTGGTGCAAGCGGTGCTTTTTTAGGTTTCGGACCTGGTTTTCCTTTAACTTTCTTTCCTTTACCAGCTGTAGTTATAAATATAAAAATGTTAGTAGCATATCTTTTAGTGTTCAATAATTTTCTTATGGTTTATTTTTTAATCTAAATATATTCATTATAAAAAAGCGTATTTATTTTCACTCTAAAAAACAACTTGGCTATGGCCAGAACTGAACTGCGTTTGCAAATTTTTTCATTTACTAAGATTTGTAAACATAAATATAAAATGATAATATGAAACGCATAAATACAATATACAATGAAGATAATATTGATTTACTTATTTGAATTATATCTGTTTAACGCTTTCGGATTTGCACCCCTAAAACACGGGTATTAAAAGTGTAAATATTTTTAAATATATTAAAAAAATCTTTTACATTTTTTAATTTAGATAATGTATTTTTGATCATGATAATTATAAATATAAAGGAATTCGTTGAATAGCACTTATGTGTTAATTACTTGTTTGGAAGATATTAACATTCGGCTTCGGTCGCAGTTTTCTTTTAAACGCGTACCATTCAGATATACTTATATCATGCAACATGGAGGGAATTCCTAAGACGTAACAATTAATAAAGTAGCTATATGATTTAACATTTCGGATCAATCAATAGTGATTATTCTACATGTTATTTTCATCAAAGCAAATTAATGGAACTTACCAGGCCCAGCCTCGTCTGCTGCAATTTCTTGCTCTGTTGGTTTGTTTTTCTGACTACAAGTACGACTGCCAGTCGCCTTCATGGCACCATCGCAAATCCAACTCGACTTTAGATCCTCTTGCAGTGCATCTAATTCGCGGAAACGACGCTTTGGCTTTGCCTTTACAGGTGCCTCCGCTGGTGGTCCATCAGGAACAGCGGCAGGTGTCTCTACTCCTTTTTCAGCTGGTAGAGATTCTTCTGTTGGAACTTCCAGATCTTTAGCCGGTGTTGCTAAATTAAAATTTTATTTAGTATTTTACAAAAATAATTTTATTATAACATTAATAATTGATTAATTACTTAGTTCATCAGCAGCTACTTTCTTTGCCTTTCTTGGACTTCTCTTTTCAGGTGTACTGATTTCTACTTTCTTTTCTTTACTAGCAGCCTTTTCTTTCTTATTATCCATCTTTTCAGTCTCTTTAGCCTTTTTAGCTTCCTTGTCTTTTTCAATTTCTTTCTTTTTTTCTTTCTTTTTTCCTTTTATCTTTGCAGTTTCTTGCTTATCTTCATTGCTCTTTGCATCTATTTTCTGCTTTTCTTTCTTTGAAGAAATTACTGTTTCGTCACTTGATGACGAATCCTCTGACGATGAAAAAAGGATCATTGCCTTTGATTGTCTCTTCTTTTTCAATAATTTCTGTGAAGCAACAGCACGTTCCTCATCGGAATCCTCATCCTCATCAGTGTCCGAAATAGTCTTTTTTTTAGTCTTCTTTTTCTTTGAGAGCTTCATAAGCTGTTTCATAACTGTTGATACATCCTCGTCATCGAGAGATAAATTGTAATTAGCTGCCAATTGTTTTAACAAATCGTTTTTATCAGCAGCTGCATTCTCTTTATCTTTTTCTACAGATTTATCTTTTTCTTTTCCTGTTGATTTCGATGATTTTTTAACATTCTCCGATTGCTTGGTATTCGCTGGTTCACGACTAGTTGAGGATGGAGTAATTAAATCCTCATCTCTCCAATTTTCTTCAGAGACCTAAAAAAACATTATTAATCAGTAAACGCATACAATAAACTATAATCTAATAAGGAATCTACATAATTTTTCATGCATTCGGTAACTCTCTAATTCTTTTGGAAAATCAAATTTCAATAAAAAATTATATATTACTTATACTATACTCACAGACGGAGGTTCAGGTTGCGTATCTGCCGAAGGTCTTTTTTTAGGTATTTTGAACTTTTGCAGTCCTGGCTTCTGCAGAGCCTTTTTCGCGTCTATTACTCCATACAAATCCGTAAGAGGTGATTTCATAACCTCATTAGATTTTATCCTTGGTTTCTCTTTACTCTTTTCTTTACCTCGATCTCTATCCTTATCCCTCTCCTTACTTAGTTCAGGTTTCTTTTTTGCAGCTATTAAACAAAAAGTACATTTAAAATATTTTTTATTTAAGAAAATTAATTATAAATTTTTAGTGAGCTAATTGCTAACCAGCTTCCTTTTCAGCAACTTGTCTAGCCAATTTATTAGGGTGCACTTCCTTTCCAGGCGGTGGGCCTTTAATAGGGGCTTCCTTGGCAGAAAAGGGCGGACTGTTAGGCCTGTGGGGTTCAGGCCTCGTTCTCGGATCTCTATCCTTCATAGACGCCACCCTGGGGTCACGTGGGTCCCTGGGATCCCTGTTGGGCCTCTGCGACTGCGTGTCCTTATTCCAAGCGTTGTGCATTCTGTTGAATGGCGTGTTGGATCTTTGCGAGAATCGATCGTTAGGATTGCCACCAGCCGCCCAGTTCGGCCGTCCCCTCTGGTAGTCGTTTGGTGGTTGCTGCTGTTGTTGCTGTTGGTCGTAAGAACCGTCATAAGGCCTTGAGTCACCGTAGCCTGGATGTCTATTTTGCGTAGGCCCGCCGTAACTTACGTTTGTACTCATAAGCGGTTGTATGTGAGGTGCGTTGGTCCGACCCTATTAGTGAAATGAGTATAACGGTTATAAAAATAAATTAAATGGTTTTAGACAACTTTTTGGACTGCAAAGATATGCTTAATTTAACTTCTGATTCGAATGTTGATTTCTAATTAAATTTTAATGCAGCTTTTAATATTTATTCTTTAAAATTAAAGGAAGAGGATATTGCGAAAGTAGTGCAGTTTAAAAAAGAATTTGTAATTTTAATAATTCGCATAAGTCAATTAATAAGTCTTTTATAATGAAGTACATTCTTGTTTCTTCCTACATATAATATTAAAAATTTAGTAAAATAATCTTATTTTATTTATCTGGTAAACATTTAACAGTATTAAAAAAAAATTTTACCATTTGATTAGGATATGTAGCAGGTGGCATCCTAGAATCCCCGTTCATCATCGGGTGACCACCGCTCATATCGTGATGCATACCGGGATTTGGCCAGGCAGGACCTTGTGTAGGACCCATCTGATAGGGTCCCGGCACTTGCTGTGGCGGTCCCGGCTGCATATGTGGGAGCGGCGGTCCATTCCACTGTTGTTGAGGCTGCATAGCAGCTGGGCCCATTCTATAGTCGTAGTTCATTGGACCCATTTGGTTCATTGGGTTGAAACCCGATACTGTACCTGAAGCATCGTCAGATTCTACTTTTTTGCGATTTTATAAAGTGAGAAAAGCAAAACCAGAACAAAATGTAATTAGTTAAAGTGCGAATAAGCTTCGGCGTGGGTGCAGTGTGCGTGCCTTTTCAATGTTAAGCTTTGTGCATTCATTACTCGAGATGCGTCGTTGATTAGGTAAATGTTTGTTACAGGATTCTAAAATAATCATACAATTTCAGATGCAGGATTTTATGTAAGATGCCTAGTGGATGAATAAAACATTAATTCGTGATACTTATTTATGATTATATTAATAAGATTCAAAATTAATTACTAAAGGTAAGGTGCGTTTTATACACATAAGAATCGTACACGTAAATATTGTACACAATTTAGCATGGCCCAATATATCTAT